>AWOL01S0029569.1:31374-48136 GCA_000715115.1 Nicotiana otophora
CTCAGTCCTCCTAGTCACTCAATCCTCTCAGTCACTCAGTCCTCCAAGTCACTCAATCTTGCCAGTCACTTAGTCCTCCCAGTCACTCAATCCTCACAGTCACTCATGCCTCACAGTCACTCAATCCTCCCAAGTCACTTGGCACTCGCGCTCGGTAGTTGCACTCGACACTCAAACTCAGTAAGTACATGCGCTCACTACGGGTGTGTACAGACTCCAGATGGGCTCCTTCAGCCCAAGCGCTATAACAAGCCAATAATGGCATAAATCAATGAAACATGCTGCGGCGCGCAACCCGATCCCATACATATCCTTACCATCAGGCCCTCGGCCTCACTCAGTCATCAATCTCTCTAGTCTCTCAGACTCATAATGTCATGAAAGTCAGCCCAAAATGATGATATGCTGAATAAATAAATAGCAATAGAGAGTGAGAGATGATATGAAATAAATGAATATGATTGAGTTTTAAAATTTCAATTTAAACAAATTCAACAACAATATGACCTCTGTGGGTCTCAATATTACTGGCATATAGCCTCAACCTGATTTTAACATGATTTTCAGCTCAATAGCTCTAGTACGTACAGATTTTCATGATTTCAGATAAGTTCAGGTAACTACACAATACCACAGGAATAACGGAATCATAATTCACGCGGTGCACGCCCACACACCCGTCACCTAGCAAGTGTGTAACCTCAACACCAAATGCATAACACGTATAATTTAGGGTTTATACCCTCAGCTCCAAGATTAGAATAGTTAATTACCTCGAACAAGCCAGATCCAATACCGAGCAAGTTATACAATACTCCGGCAATTCCATTCCGTGTGTATCAACCTCCATAGACCTTCCTATCTCCTCAATTCAAGCCAAACGACTCGTATCTATTCAAACAACGTGCAAATTAATCACAACTTACTCTAATGCTTACAATTTAACAATTTACAAAGATTTCCAAGTCCGCTCGAAATATTGACAGTGGGGACCACGTCTCGGAATCTGACAAAACTCACAAAATCCGAACACCCGTTCCGATATGAGTCCAACCATATAAAAATTATCAAATTCTAACATCGGATTGACCTTCAAATCTTCATTTTACATTTTTGGAAGATTTTATACAAATCTAATTTGTCTTCCATAAATTCATGGATTCATGATGTAAATGAATATTGAATCATGAAATATAATCAATATAGGATAAAGAACACTTACCCCAATGTTTTCCCGTGAAAATCGCCCAAACATCGCCTTCACCGAGGTCCCCAAACTCAAAAATGAGTAAAAATGATAAAACTCCCCGTTTTATGGGGTTTTTACGTCTGTGGTGCCACAGGTGACATGGGGCGCTGCCTGTGGCCCCCTTTCCAGTACCTCCAGCAGTCCCAGCGATGGGGATAGCGCCCCACGCTACCCTGGGCGTTGACGGCGACAGGAAATCATTCTTGACACGGAAATGGGCATAGCTCTCTCATATGATGTCCGAATTCGACGATTCTTTTTTCTATGGCTCCGTAATTTCAATATGGATCTAATTATTCAATCAAAACGGAATTTGGAGCTCATTTGCTTAATGTTATACATCGTATTCTTGAAGAATCGACATCGAAACATAGCAAATCAAGTCCGATTGACTTCAAATGTTGCACATAAGTCATAAATGACATAATGGACCTATTCAAATTTCCAGAATCGTATTTCGACCCCGATATAAAAAAGGTCAACTCCCCGGTCAAACTTCCAAACTTAAACTTTCATTTTAGCCATTTCAATCCTAATTTAACTACTGACTTCCAAGTAATTTTCCGTACATACTCCTAAGTCCAAAATCACCATACGGAGCTATTGAAACCATCAAAACTCCATTCTGGTCGTTTGCACAAAAAGTCAAATCGGTCAACTCTTTTCATTTAAGCTTCTACATAAGGATCGTTCTCTCAATTTAATGTCGAATCATCCGAAAACCAAAGGCGACAATTCACACAAGTCATAGTACACATTACGAAGCTGATCATGACTTCAAATTATCGAAAGGAACATAGATATTCAAAAGGACAAGTCAGGTCGTAACATCTCTCAACTGTACTTGTTCTTTCTCCTTATCACTCGTAGTTGCATTATTATTATCCTTGGAGATCTCATTCCCAGGTGAAGTTGGTTTAAACACTGGGCTGTCGAGTTTAATCTTTTCCCAGCTTTACTAGGACTGCGTTGCACTGCATTATCCTCCAACAAAATCAATTGGTTGTTACCTTCATTATCATCATCTTGTACTTCCAATGCAACAAATTTATTGGACACCTGTACTTGCTGGGACATCATACCTTCACCTTGACCCTTTTGAATTAGGTCTTTGGTAGTTGGAACTATCTCTTTCCCAGTTGTACCAACTGGAATAATTTCCTGCCCAGAATTCACATTACCATCAATTTGCTTAGCTCCATTCATCACACAGTTGTCTCTAACCTCCTTCTATTGTTCACCCATATTACCTACCACTTTCCCACTTGATAAAATTTTTAATGGTTGATCAGAATTGTTCCTCATTCCTCTACCTTACTCAACACCTTCTTCATCTTGAACAGCTTGCTTTGCCTTATCGTTCTGGTCCAATAGTTCAGGATGTAGCCTCCAACACTCAAATTCATCATGTCCTTGTATCTTGCATTATTTAAAATATTTAGGGAGAAAGTCACATTTAATCTTCACCCATTCCATCCTTACTTTCCCAGTAGCTTCATTCTCTATGTCCATACAAACTTTTTGGGTAGTTCAGCTAACAAGTCTACAAGCACCTTTACCCTAGCACGACTAGGCCTTGTTTTAATAATAGTAGCCATGTCAAGGTATAGTGGTTTTCCACTGCATTAGCTAAAGAAAAGAGGAATTATTTCACAAAATAGGTAGGTACCAACTTTGGAAAAGATATCCACACCATAGCCATATGAAAATCTTCACCCGCCTTGAACTTTGCATCATAAATTAAAGGTCATAATTGATATTCATACCCATCTTTAGCCTTAACATAATATGCATTCTTGGACGTGAAATCTATGAAATTTTGCCATAAGGTTAACCTAATCAACACATGTCTATCACAAAGAAGTCCAATATTACACTCATCTTTAATACCACATTGTACAAGGATAATGCGACGAAGTTCATTCAAATCTGGCTAGCCATAAGAAACTTTTCCTACAACTGCATATTGTAATCCCTCGATCACATTCATATGGTCCACCTCTGCTTCAGTGAATTTAATTATGGGTTGTCCATTGAGAAACGCAACTCGTTTGAATCGTATTGGTTCCACAGTGGTCGCCTTTATATGCATGGAGTTGTTGATGGCGGCTGTTTTCAAAATATTACTATAATCTAATAGTTTGGATTTGGTGTTTGTGGTAGTATTTGATGGGGCGGTGGGGGGGGGGATGACCAGCCGGAAAAGGTGGATGGCTGCCGGCCTTGAGAGCTCACTAGGTGTGACTGAAATTGCCCAGAACTTTGCCAGAGCTTCTCTCTCCTCCTCTTAGGGTTCTCCCGTCAATATTTTAGGTGCTAATTCAAGAATTAGGTTTTAGTTGTTTTTTCTTTTTAGTTTCCTCTTTTATTTTATTTTTTATATTAGTTAACTTCTTTTCAAGATTTATTTTGTAGTACATAACAAGTTGGAGAAGATACTATAGATATTGAATTCTAAATTTTGTGAAGATAGAGTACAACCAGCCTAAGAAAATGGTTGAAGAGTTAGCAGTTGAACATTATTAGTGGTTTGTTATATGTTTTAAATGCGGTGAAAATCATTTATGGGTTAGCTATCAAGCAGGTATGTATGCTTCCTATGGTTCGTATTTTGAACAGTCTCACTCTATTTATAGTCCGTACAGGTACGGGGATTCATATGGGCACACTTATGACTCTGGTTGTGAGGAATACACTTATTATGACTTGAATGAAATCAAAGTGAGACAACCACCGCAAGAGAAGAATGATAGTTTAGAAGCGCTTATGCATAGGTTCATGAATAGTGTTGAAAAAAGGTTTATGCAAAGTGATGAAGACATTCAGAACCTAACAACGCAAGTGAGTCAAATCGTAAGTATACTTTCAGAAGAGTCGTAGCATTGTGATAGTGAATATTTGATTAGGGAGCATAATTTAAGTGTGTATTTTGAGCTCGTCAAGGTCTAGTTAAACACCACGACGACTGACGATGAAGTGTATTAAATTCCCAGCGGGGACTCCGAAAGCACATTTTGCAGGATTCAACTTCAAATTTTATTTTCAAAGCTGGTCGAAAAACTTCCTCATGTCTGCTATGTGATCCGAACTTCTCATAGATTCGATGATAACATCATCCACGTACACCTATATTTCCTTGTGTATCATGTTGTGGAAAAGAGTCGGCATGGCCCTCATGTAGGTATCCCTAGAGTTCTTCAAACCAAACGGTATTAATTTGGAAAAATATATCCCCTATGGCATGATGAATTCTATATTTTCGGTGTCCTTTTTGTCCATCCAAATCTGGTGATATCCTGTGAAGTAATCCACAAAGGATTGGAGTTCATGGTTGGCGCAGTTGTAGATCAATATGTGTATGTTGGGCTGAGATGTTATCCTTAGGACTTTCTCTATTCAGATCTTGATAATTCACGCACACTCTGACTTTGGCATCCTTCTTTGGAACCGGCACAATGTTGGCTAGACAAGTTGGGTACTTGACCAATGAAAGGATCTTGGCTTTGATTTGCTTGGTAACCTCTTCCTTTATCTTCAAACGCATATCTGGCTTGAATTTCCTGAGCTTCTGCTTTACTGGTGGACACATGGAGTTTGTAGGTAGTTTGTGAGCTACTATGGATGTACTTAACCCAGTCATGTCGTAGTAAGACCATGCTAAAATATCCTTATATTCCTTTAGAAACTTGATATACTCTTCCTTCTCTAACGGTGATAGGTGAATGCTTATGCGAGTTTCTTTGACTATTTCAGAATTCCCTAAGTTAACTGCCTCGGTTTCCTCCAAATTACACTTTTGTTTGTTCTCAAAATTCTCTACTTCTTTGACAATTTCCTCAGGTATTATATCATCTTCCAAGTCCTCTGAATCACTTTCCTTATGTTGTGTTGTCTCATTACATGTCACAGCCGTAGGTTCATCAGGATATGTAATAATTACGCTGAAAAGAATGCAGACATATAATAATAATAATAATAATAATAATAATAATAATAATAATAGTAATAATAAATAAACAAAAATAATAATGCATTAGTAAAACTTAAAATTGTCAACAAGCATGACTCGATGTCTAGAGTAATTATTTCAAAACAAAATACTGAAAATGTCTTAAATGCCCAAAAATAATTTTAAACTAAATCATGCTAATTTTGCCAAGGCTACCCAGGTACTCGGTGAGCCCGGGATGGTGCAACAGTCCATATCTTTAGAACGGCTCCTTCTCCCACTATCTGAATGGTAAGGTNGCCATAAGGTTAACCTAATCAACACATGTCTATCACAAAAAAGTCCAATATTACACTCATCTTTAATACCACATTGTACAAGGATAATGCGACGAAGTTCATTCAAATCTGGCTAGCCATAAGAAACTTTTCCTACAACTGCATATTGTAATCCCTAGATCACATTCATACGGTCCACCTCTGCTTTAGTGAATATAATTATGGGTTGTCCATTGAGAAACGCAACTCGTTTGAATCGTATTGGTTCCACAGTGGTCGCCTTTACGTGCATGGAGTTGTTGATGGCGACTGTTTTCAAAATATTACTATAATCTAATAGTTTGGATTTGGTGTTTGTGGTAGTATTTGATGGGGCGGTGGGGGGGGGGATGACCAGCCGGAAAAGGTGGATGGCCGCCGGCTTTGAGAGCTCACTAGCTGTGACTGAAATTGCCCAGAATTTTGCCAGAGCTTCTCTCTCCTCCTCTTAGGGTTCTCCCGTCAATATTTTAGGTGCTAATTCAAGAATTAGGTTTTAGTTGTTTTTTCTTTTTAGTTTCCTCTTTTATTTTATTTTTTATATTAGTTAACTTCTTTTCAAGATTTGTTTTGTAGTACATAACAAGTTGGAGAAGATACTATAGATATTGAATTCTAAATTCTGTGAAGATAGAGTACAACCAGCCTAAGAAAATGGTTGAAGAGTTAGCAGTTGAACATTATTAGTGGTTTGTTATATGTTTTAAATGCGGTGAAAATCATTTATGGGTTGGCTATCAAGCAGGTATGTATGCTTCCTATGGTTCGTATTTTGAACAGTCTCACTCTGTTTATAGTCCGTACAGGTACGGGGATTCATATGGGCACACTTATGACTCTGGTTGTGAGGAATACACTTATTATGACTTGAATGAAATCAAAGTGAGACAACCACCGCAAGAGAAGAATGATAGTTTAGAAGCGCTTATGCATAGGTTCATGAATAGTGTTGAAAAAAGGTTTATGCAAAGTGATGAAGACATTCAGAACCTAACAACGCAAGTGAGTCAAATAGTAAGTATACTTTCAGAAGAGTCGTAGCATTGTGATAGTGAATATTTGATTAGGGAGCATAATTTAAGTATGTATTTTGAGCTCCTCAAGGTCTAGTTAAACACCACGACGACTGACGATGAAGTGTATTAAATTCCCAGCGGGGACTCCGAAAGAACATTTTGCAGGATTCAACTTCAAATTTTATTTTCAAAGCTGGTCGAAAAACTTCCTCATGTCTGCTATGTGATCCGAACTTCTCATAGATTCGATGATAACATCATCCACGTACACCTATATTTCCTTGTGTATCATGTTATGGAAAAGAGTCGGCATGGCCCTCATGTAGGTATCCCTAGAGTTCTTCAAACCAAACGGTATCATTTTGGAAAAATATATCCCCTATGGCATGATGAATTCTATATTTTCGGCGTCCTTTTTGTCCATCCACATCTGGTGATATCCTGTGAAGTAATCCACAAAGTATTGGAGTTCATGGTTGGCGCAGTTGTAGATCAATATGTGTATGTTGGGCTGAGATGTTATCCTTAGGACTTTCTCTATTCAGATCTTGATAATCCACGCACACTCTGACTTTGGCATTCTTCTTTGGAACCGGCACAATGTTGGCTAGACAAGTTGGGTACTTGACCAATCAAAGGATCTTGGCTTTGATTTGCTTGGTAACCTCTTCCTTTATCTTCAAACGCATATCTGGCTTGAATTTCCTGAGCTTCTGCTTTACTGGTGGACACATGGAGTTTGTAGGTAGTTTGTGAGCTACTATGGATGTACTTAACCCAGTCATGTCGTAGTAAGACCATGCTAAAATATCCTTATATTCCTTTAGAAACTTGATATACTCTTCCTTCTCTAACGGTGATAGGTGAATGCTTATGCGAGTTTCTTTGACTATTTCAGAATTCCCTAAGTTAACTGCCTCGGTTTCCTCCAAATTGCACTTTTGTTTGTTCTCAAAATTCTCTACTTCTTTGACAATTTCCTCATGTATTATATCATCTTCCAAGTCCTCTGAATCACTTTCCTTATGTTGTGTTGTCTCATTACATGTCACAGCCGTAGGTTCATCCGGATATGTAATAATTACGCTGAAAAGAATGCAGAAATATAATAATAATAATAATAATAATAATAAATAAACAAAAACAATAATGCATTAGTAAAACTTGAAATTGTCAACAAGCATGACTCGATGTCTAGAGTAATTATTTCAAAACAAAATACTGAAAATGTCTTAAATGCCCAAAAATAATTTTAAAATAAATCATGCTAATTTTGCCAAGGCTACCCAGGTACTCGGTGAGCTCGGGATGGTGCAACAGTCCATATCTTTAGAACGGCTCCTTCTCCCACTATCTGAATGGTAAGGTCATCCTCCTCCTCCTCTAAAATTGCACTGCAGTCCATGTCTTTCTCATGCCGGCCAAAACCTCGTCTTCCTTGGATCCCCAAATTACTTCATTCTGGCGGAATGTCTGGTGCAGCGGTGGTACTGGTTTTTCTAATAGATAGTAAGCGACATGCCACGGCGGTGTCCAATGTTGGTATTCCTGCACAGTATATTCATACACGAGACCGAAGGTTGTGCCATGATATTATAGCCGTACTGGGTATGTGATCCCTTGAAGATTTCGGCCGAGAACCTTGCCTGGTTCATACCTCAACCATATCAGTATGCTTTCTATCTTATTGCTCCACCATCGACCCTTCCCAATTGCATTTACCCACTGTATGCGGTGATATGTTTCTCTTCCCAATTTCCTTTTATTCTCGATAACCGACACGGTCTGGTTGGTGTAGATAGGGTTTCTTCCATCTCCGTGAATAATTACCTCTTAATGATTCCATTTGAACTTCACAACTTGGTGCAGAATAGAAGCGACTTCCCCAGCTGCGTATATCCACGGTCATCCCAATAACAAGTTGTAGGTGGAGGATATGTCTAGCACTTGGAATTCACCATCGAACCAAGTCCGGCCCATCTGCAGATCAAGATTGATTTCTCCAATAGTGTCTCTCTAAGATCCATCGAATGCCTTTACATTCATACTTTCCATATGTATCTTATACAGGCCTTTACCTAGTCTATTCAAAGTAGTCAGCGGGCACATGATCATACTCGAACCCCCTGATGACGTCCACAACACACCTCTATAGAAGATATGATACGGCTGTATGCAATAATAGTATCCAACAAGAGTCGGAGTCGATTTCCACAGGGAGTTATGAGGGGAGTTAGGAGTATATATATATATTTGAAGCAAGCAAATGGGTTATCTACGATTTCCCTTCCACAATAAGGTTTTGTTTTCTATTTCTACTTTTACTCTAATGAATGCAATCTAAAGAAAACATATTATAGATAACTGTTTTTGAGGTTTTTCCAATTGGATTAAAGGCCTAGGGCTATGACCAATACATAGGTGTTTGCAGAAAGTTAAAGATGTTATACTTATTTTGTTGATTGGGGTGTATTATAGCTCTCAACTCCACGTTACCCACTCAATACCTCTCGGTCAGAGAGTGATTTTTTCCAATTTGGCTTTCTCAAGTTAAATTGGGTATCAACCATAACAGTTGATAAGAGCTCAAGTCGGGTTCTTACTATCTCTAGTTTGAACCCTTTAATTAGGTTAATCAATCTCTCAATTAACTCAATTCCTTGTTAGTTATGTTATCCTAGACTAGGCCCTCTTTATCAAGCAGAGACTAAGTCAAATAGGCATGAATCAATGTTTGCAACCATTAATTCTAATATTGTAGCATGAACTAAGCTAAATAATCAACACCCAATCATAAACAAGAATAAAATTAATCACCCATAAGGTTTACACACTAGGGTTGGGTCACAACCCTAGTAAGAATCTACCTACTCATAATGGGATTTGAAGAAAATAAAGATGGAAAGATAATTAAACTCATAGTGGAAGATTAAAATGATGAAATCTAATGTTGAAATACTCAAATAAGCTAAAACTTCCTAAAATAGCAAAGAACAACAGCTACAACAGCTATGTATGTTCACACTTGACCTAATTTTGTAAAACTCGTCTATTAATACAGGGCTAAAATTTACGGACAAAAATACCCCTCGGAAGGTTCTGTGGCCGCACAATTCCATGTGCGGTCCGTAGATTTCTTCTATTGGCAGGAAGGTGAGTTCTGCGGCCTCACATTTCTGGACTACGGTCGCGAGGCAATTCTTCTACGGAAGCATATATCAGGATTACGGCCGCGAGGAAATCTTCTGCGGCTGCACAATTCTTGTGTGGTCTGCACTTCACAGAGGCTCCTGGACTTGATCTTTTTGCATACTCTCTGATCTTTGACTCTTAAGCCCAGTTCTGCGGCCGCACAATTCATGTGCGGTCAGCAAATTGTTGAAAGTCCTGTTAGGGAATTTCTTCTTGGTTTGCGGCCGCAGATGGAATTCTGCGATCCGCAATTTCTTCTGCGGACCGCATGTTTGTGTTTCTGCGCCCTTTATTTTCTTATGCTTCAGAACACTCCTTTTTTACTCGGATTTCATCTCGAGAGACCAAATTTCCAGCATTCCTGCAATTTGTACAATTTCATTAGCTTCGGGAACACAATTCAATACTTTCGGACTAAAACGAAAGCTAAAAGGTACTAATAAGCAGTCAAAATCCCCACTTATCAACTCTCCCAAACTTAAGTCTTTGCTTGTCCTCAAGCAAATAAATTAGTTCCCACCTCCAAAAGTTAAGGGTCATTTCAGCGAGTCAAAGGTGAGCCATCCACATATCAATTGGGACCAACAATTACCCACACTACTCATGTATTATCAAGGCAACAAGTTAAACATTCATGCACATATAGTTCTAATGTGACATTTGAGCGTCAAGAATCAACTTTACTCATTAAGGACTCTTGCTCTGTCATGTAGGTCATGGTGGACTCCAAACTCTTCCTCCTCTACTTTCCATTTGCCTAGCTCACTTACAGAATTCAGCAATCAATCCAAAGATTTATGAAAGGTTAATTCATCTCTCTCAAGAGAATGTCACAAGTGCGGATTTAAGTACCATAGGCGTGCCCCTCATGTAGATCGCCACTAATGTATGAATAACTACCATCCAACCAATTTTCATTACATGATGTCATTTCTCAAAATTAAGAAAATAAACAAGAAACAAACAAGAAAAATTAATAAAGATAGGAAATTAATTACACAAACATTCACAAGTTTGGACCAAAGCACGTATGTCTATTTTTGAAATAATTACACAACTATTCACAAGTTTGGACCACAACCTAAATACGCCAAATTGTTCCCTGGCAATGACGCCAATTTTAATGACGTGCAAATCCACTATTAAAAAGTAAATGGACACGGTCGCATGCAATATAATTTACCCAACTATGAGTTGGGGTCGAATCCCACAAAGAACAATATGTAGGCTATTAGGCGTATAAGAGAATTATCACTTATTATTCTAAGCCAAATACTTAGAAAGGTTTTGAGAAAATATTTATAACCAATTGCAAAAATGTAATCTAACATAGAAAGCAAGTAAAGTGATCAATGACTACAAGCATGAATGCATTGGTATTACACTCAAGTAACGATCCAATGTATTTCACGAGTTTATAAATATGAGCGAGTTTATGTTAATTAGCCTCGGGTAATAATTGTATATTAGCTTCTTCCGAAAACTAACAAGACTTCCTAATTGATTTATTCCTAAAACAATTGAGAGATTAAGCACACCCGAATATGGCTACAAGTAGTTCAATCCTATCCCTAGGTAGAATCTATAAAGTGAGGGTTAACGCCTCAAGTTCTTGTTAATTAATTTTTCTCAACCCCAAATTATCTTTTCCAAAATTAATTCGAAGTGAATAGGTAAGTCTTAGGGTTAGCTAATCCCTATGGAAACATTAAATAACAAGAATAATTAAATAAACAATAACTCACTTCATAATAAATACAAATTGTTCAATACATAAACACAACAAGATATTCAATCCACACTTTAAATATGAATATTCCCATAAACAAGATTCAAGTATTGGAAAAAATACCACACACTAAGATATACAATACAAAGCAAGAAAATGAAGAAATGAACATAAATGGGTAATAAATTCTCAATCAAAAGCTTCAAATCTTCAAGACCCGAGTGTGTGCGCAAGTACCTTTGCTCCAAAACTTGTGTTCTCTTGTCAAGATATGTCAAAGATGTCCAGATATTGGCCAAAGATCCGTTTCCAATAAGCTAGGTCGTGTATTAAAGGGTTTGGGATAAAGAAAATATAAAATGATAGAAGTGCCCAGAACTAAAGCGTGACATTCGCAATTGCAAATATTAGTTCGCAATTGCGAACCTTGACATCACTGTTGAACATCGCATTTGCGATCTGTATGTTCGCAATTGCAAACTAGGCACTGTGCACTTGGTTTCTTCATGATCACTTCTAAATCACATAGAATCTGTAAAATAAAAGTAAACGATATTAAACACACGATTTTATAAATCAAACATAGCAAAAATCTAAGCTTAAAGATGAGATAAGTTGGTGAAATACAAACTTATCAAACCCACAAACTTAAACTATTGCTTGTCCTCAAGCAATCAAAGCACAAAATTCCCTTCCAAGTATTTAACTCAATAGTGCATCAATATCATACCAAGTCAAAAGGTCTACTTTAAGTAGAAACACAAAACTTTGATTGGTACCAACAATTAATCCAAAGTATATGAAACACCAAAAACTTCTCATAAATTTCATTATAATTTAAGTGCTCAAACACTATGTTAATCAAAGTAGCAATCAAGTCATGACACTAAAGCTTCAAAATTTATCTCTTTATCACAAATAACTTTCCCTTGTTCATTCCTCCCAATTAAAAACGGGATTAAATTACCAACTCAAATCTCATGTGCCCTCAGACTTAAGAGACAATCCCACACTCATAAATTGCAATTCAAAATATATATGGGTTATCGACTCGAAAGAATTAACTCTCTCTCACAAAGATGTTCAAGTGCACACAAGTAGTACCATATTCTTGCCTTTCATGTATTTCTCCACTAATGTAGACAAACTTGGTTCAAAATAAATTAGTACTTAAAGGGTTGTAGTTTAGTCTTTTGGTTAAGGTAGGGCACAATTTTAGTTAGAGTGACTCAAAACTTCCATAAGCACTACAAATTTTTAAATATCAAATTATACTTCCTTCAAGAACTTTTCCACCCTTTTTTCCATCTTCATTTCATCACCTAGTATTTCATTTATTCAGAATTCCTTATTTTTCCTTCCTTTTTCTTATTTCTTACTCATTTGTTTTCAAAAATCAAGGAATTTTCCACTATTTTGTTTTTATTACCTTTCACCTTTTAAGAAACTTTCACACCATAACTTTTCCAACCTCCACCCCAAACTTAGGATTTTAGACTATGTTTATAATTTCAAAGTACTTAGGGAGATAGGATTCCAAAAGATAGATCAATAACGAATAAAGGGTTAAAGCTTGTAACATGGTTGCCAGGAAAAGAATTAAAAGGCTCCAAAGGGGTTGACTAAGGAAAATATGCAAGGGTAGGAAATTTAAGACATAATAATGGTCCAAGGAAGGCCTAACATCATTTTTTAAACCAAGTTAGTGTAGGATTTCTCCTTGAAGTACATTCCAGACAAGTTTTAGACTACAAATAATACAAAAGAACTCACAATAAATTTCATCACACATGACACATGAAAACTCGAGCAGAATACAAATCCAAAATCCAATTGAAACCAATGAACTCAAAGAAGTCACATATAATCTAAGAGATTATTTAATGAATCAAAGAGCCAAAACTTGAGTCTAAAAGTCATGACAACAATCTTTACATCAATAATTTTTCTTTTTCAAAGATCAAGAATTCATATGCCGAGGCTTAAATCATGTTGGTACCAAGCAAGCCACAAATTGGCCAATGGACACAAACCCCAACTCACTTATTCTTCATAAATTAACAAAAACTATATCTAAACTAAAAGACTAATTCCCGTAAGAAAGTCGCGTCGCTATCCATCATCGGGAAAAGTCGACACAATAATTTATCAAAACTTTTCGGGTTCAAAAAGAAAATTGGCATCCTCGGAAAAAGAACTGTGGTACAAAGAAAACCAAGGATATTGCCAACAAAATGAAACATACTATTTATAATAAAATTCAAGAAGCTAATAAACATAAAGTCAATAAAACATACTATATAAAAGAAATAAAAATTCAAGAAGCTAGTAAACATACTAATATAACACATTACATGAAAATAAAATATCAATCAACCATATCAACAATTATACAAGAAGCCACACCCAACTACAATGTTGCAATGTCCTCGATGAAACTAAACAAAATAGAGTAAAATGGGGGAAAGTTCTCCCTGAATACTGCATCAAGTGCTCTCCTCGCTGTCGGACTCAGTCGCATCCTCCTCCTCTTCCTCTTCCTAGGACCAATGAACTGGAGCATCATCATCATCTTTCGGCTCGGTCAATGGCACAAACTCTTGAGGCTTTAGAACTTTCCATATCCCCTTCACACCCTTCCACATGCGGGTGACGAATATATCTTTTTCTCCCTTATCTTCATCCTAGTGTGTGCATTTGCCAGCTTCGCATGAGAAGTACTCAAAGTACCGTGAGCCATAGCCAAATCAGTGTATGCTTTCTCCAGCTTCTTAAGGTGACCCCCCTGCTTCTTCTAATCATCAAGATACTTTTGAAATTCTTTCTTTGAAATGCATTCAGAGGGTCATTCAGATGTTTCCCCGGGTCCCTGTGGAAGGCCAACTACTAGGTCGCGAATCTGCCGTATCTTCTCGGAAAGCATATCAAATGGTACTCCTACAGAAGATGATGGCTTGCTACTGTAATGACCCAAGCGGTCATTTTAACTTTTAGAAACCCATTCCCTAAAATAATTCTCCCCGAACATGCTTTTATTGATTTATGACTCGCGGGGATGGTTGGTTCGGGATTTGGAAGTGTGTGGGTTGAAATCGGAACACTTGGTTCCTTAAGTTAGCTTTAAATGGGCAAGTTTGACTTTGGTCAATATTTTGTGAAAACGACCACGGAATCGGGATTTAACGGTTCCAATAGGTTCGTATGATGATTTCAGACTTGGGCGTATGTTCGAATCGGGTTTTGGAGAACCTTGGAGCATTTTGGCGCTTAATAGTGGGAATCAACTATTTGAAGGTTTAAAGTTCTTTAAATTTGTTTTGGAATAGTTGTTTGAGAAATTGAAGTCCGTTTGGAATTTCGAGTTTGGGAATAGTTTAGTATAGTGATTTAAGACTTGCACGCAAAATTTCGGGTCATTCCGGGTAGTTTAAGTACGTTTCGGTGTATTAGAAGTAAATTGAAGAACTTGAAGTTCTTAAGTTTGATTCAATTTGGTTTGGGGTATGATTCTTAGATTTGATGTTGTTTTACACATTCCGTGAGTTCGAGCAAGTCAAACCTGTTGGTATGTTCGGGCAGGGTCCCAGGGACCCCGAGTGTAAATCGGATGAGGCTCGGACCACGTTGGAAGTTGGGAGCCAAAACTGAAGCTCCCAGCTACTGTCAGAATCGCATCAGTGCTTGGCCAGTCACAAGTGCAACATTCGCAGATGCGACAGAAGCTAGCAGGCGCGGCACTCACATATGCGAGATTTTGAGCGCAGAAGCGGAAAAGACAAGGGGCAATCCACCGCAGATGCGGACGATTTGCGCACCTTCGAACGCGCAGGTGCGAAGATTTGTGCGCAAATGCGAGAATTGGCTAGGCAAGTGAAACTCACACCTGCGAGGATTTTTCCGCAGGTGCGGAGCTTCATGTGTGTTCCAACTTCCGCAGGTGCGATAGACCTGTTAGGCAGAAAGCTTAAAAGAACGGGAACTCACTATCTTTGCCCATTTTCTTCCATACTCGGGCGATTTTGGAACTCTTTGTGAGGAGTTTTCAACTACCAACTTAGAGGTAAGTTAATTCTACACCCTTTGAGTTAAATACATAGATTATGGTAGATCATAACTAGTAAATCTTAAAAATCAAGGATTTAGGTGAAAAATCTAGATTTTTATAAAAATGAGATTTTAACCACAAAAATGGTTATGGAATTGGATAGAAATTATATATTTGAGTTGTTGAGATTATGAGTAACATTTTCATCCAAACATTTCCAGAATCCGGGCACGTGGGCCCGGGGTGAATTTTAGGAATTTTACCATTTTGGATAGTGTAA
This sequence comes from Nicotiana otophora, assembly GCA_000715115.1. Taxonomy (NCBI): domain Eukaryota; kingdom Viridiplantae; phylum Streptophyta; class Magnoliopsida; order Solanales; family Solanaceae; genus Nicotiana; species Nicotiana otophora. Next base: position 47,152 of record AWOL01S0029569.1, read on the forward strand.
TTTAATTAATAGATGAATTTCGAATTATTGAACATATATTAATTATGTTATATACCTTTTGGATAGTTTCGGATTTTCGGCAATGAATCGAGTATTTTACACGACGCGATAATCGAAAAGTTAACTTTGAGACGAGGTAAGTCTCTTCTCTAATCCTGTGAGGGTGAAATTACCCCATAGGGATTAAATTGAATATTGTTGCTAATTGCGGGGGCTACGTATGCACGATGTGACGAGAGTCCGTGCGTAGCTACTATAAAAGCTAAAGTCCGGGTAGTTTAGGATTCAAAGCATGAATTACTTGTGTAAATTATATTCCTGTATTAATTAATATTAATTTATATATATGAATATATTTTGAATTATTAGATAAAGATATTAAAGGATGGAAATCTCATATCCTTGATTTTCTGTTTAGATCAATTAATTGTTAAAAGAAATTATTCTTCCTCCTTTCTTGTGGAGCGGGCGAAAAACCTCGGCAGGATAGATGCATCTATGGATCGCGCCGCACGTCCCTCAGCAGTGTACACGACACTCTGGATCGGGCCGTACGTTCTCGGCATAAATCGTGCTTAATAATAATAATTACACGATACTTTAATAATTTATTTCAGCTTGCGAAGCTAATTGATAAATTGAAAAATTCTTGAAATTTAATGAATTATTATTCTTGCTTGTTAAAGAATTAATTGTTATACATGTAAATGATATTTAATTGATAAATTGGAAATTATTTGAATTGAAGGAATTTAATTAATATATTGAGAATTGTTCCATTTGAAGGAATTTGATTATTTTCGCTGATTAAATAAATTATTTTAAATTCTGTAAATCATGCTTATTTAAATATCCTAGTTGTATTTCAATTATTATTATTGACCCATAGTGAGTGTCAAAGTCGGCCATCTCGTCTCTACCACTTCGAGATTAGGCTTGATACTTACTGGGTACACGTTGTTTACGTACTCATACTACACTTGCT
>AWOL01S0029570.1:0-13157 GCA_000715115.1 Nicotiana otophora
GTGTCCGAGTCGACCCCTCGTCACTACTTCTTTGAGGTTAGGCGGGATACTTACTGGGTACGCATTGAATTACGTACTCATACTACACTTGCTACACATGTTTGTGCAGGTACATATATGTCTAGCAGCATTGTGGGCACAAAGGTGCGGTTATTTCGGAGACTTAGGTGAGCTGCACTCTATACTACGATCCGCAGCACGTAGTGTCTCCTTCAGAGTATTTATATTTTTTTCCTGTCCAATTTGTATTCCAGACAGATGCTATATTTTATTTTACTTCCTAGTTGATGCTCGTGCACTTATGACACCGGGTTTTGGGGTGATTATGGGTTGTCCTGTATTGAAATTGTTAAAAATATTATTTTTTACTTGGTAAATTCCATCTTTTACTATTTAATTGAAGGCAATATGATTTAAAAAATATTAAAATGAGAACCAAATAAATATTTATTTTTGGCTTACCTGACAGCGGTGTCTGGCGCCATCATGACCTTTAATGTATTTTGGGTCGTGACATCCTACTACACTTTAAAACCTGGCTCTGATACCAAGTTTGTCACGCCCCGAAATTGAGGAGCGCGGCCGGTGCTCAACCGAATGAACCCGGCCGAGCAGGCCTGTTAGATTTCCTTATACCCAAACTCACCCATGAATAAAGAGGAGATGTACTCCATTAATCAAACATTGAAAAGATTTCATTAGCATCTCCCATTTCATTTCCATTAGTAGCTTCATTTATAATTTCCAAATTATTACAGTTTTATAGATATAATGAAAAACATGTTTTCCAAAGACCAACATTTCTAGTTCGATTGCTAACATCGAATACCACACACAACCTGTCTACGGAGCCTCTAATTGCAACAAAAGTAAAGAATGGATGTGTCGGCGACAAGGCCCCGACTATACCTCATAGTACAAAAAACAACATAAGACGACTTAAAGCCCGGAATATAGTAGGGCTCATCAAAACATGCTGAACAAGGAGTGGCCGCTAATGAGGACCAAAGTTGCACGTTGATGAACCACCTGCATCCATAGAAGATGTAGCGCCCCCGGCAAAAGGGATGTTAGTACATATGTAATAGTACTAGTATGTAAATTTAACTGTCCTCTTTCAAAATAGAATGCCAACATAAAAGGGAAAACCATGAAAACAACAATCAACAATCAATGATATCCAATTTCCAAGTTAAGACATATTAATTTAAAAAATACGAAGATAATATTATTTTTGGTTGGGAAATATTTAGCTCTGATATACCATCGTTCACAATATCACTGTTCACAATACCAATGTTCAAAATACGAATACCACCATACTTTTAACATAGAGTCCATTCACGAGCCGATCATCTAGGCCATCTCATCTGAGACATCCACCACAATCATAATTTCAATTACAATTTCAAGCACAATCACCACCATGTGTGCGGCATTTTAATGACCCCACCGGTCGTTTTAATCCCTAGCGCATCGTTTGGTAGTCTGAGGTCCTGAGTAGCTTCACTTCAGTTATTATGACTTGTACGCGTGGTCGGAAGCCTTAAGTTAGAGGAATTGACCTAGGGCATGAAGTTTGATTAAATGACCTTGGAATCAGGATTTGAAGGTTCCAACAAGTTTGTATGATGATTTTGGATATGGGCGTATGTTCGGATCGGGTTTGGGATGACCCGAGAGCGTTTCGATGCCTATTATGGAAGTTGGCATTTTGGAAGAATTTCATCAATTTGAGTTGAAGTGCATTTCAATTTTATCAATGTCTGTTTGGGATTCCGAGTCTGGGAATAACTCCGTATGGTGATTCTGGTATTGGGAGCGCGTCCGGAAGTGGATTGGACGCTCGTAGGTCTTTTCGAGGTCATTTGGCGAAAGTTAGAAATTTTAAGGTTTTTGGAGAGTTTGAACGGGAGTTGAATTTTTTATATTAGGGTCGGATTCTGATTTTGGAAGTTTGAGTAGGTCCGTAATGTCAATTGCGACTTGTGTGCAAAATTTGAGGTCAATCGGACGTGATTTGATAGGTTTCGGCATCGAAGGTAGATGTTTGAAGCTTCAAAGTTCATTAGGTTTTAATTGGAGGGTGATTCATAGTTTAATGTTTTTTTGTGTGATTTGAGGCCTTGACTAAGTTCGTAATGTGTTTTGGGATGCGTTTGTATAATTTGTTAAGGTCCCGGGGGCCTCGAGTGGATTACGGAAGGTTAACGGGTCGAATGTTTTGGACTTAAGAATTTCTGAAGCATAATGCTTCTAGTGTAATCGCACCTGTGTGACTTTGGCTATAGGTGCGAGATCGCCGATGAGGCGAATTGCTCATAGAAGCGAGAAGGGACTGGAGTTGGGGGAGCCGCAGAGGCGGACTGGAGAAGCGCACCTGCGAGTGCGCAGGCACGAGGAAGCTGCCGCTGGTGCGTAAATTACTTAGATGCGCACATCAGGTGGCACATGCGATGCCCGCAGAAGCTAAGAGACTTCTGTAGGTGTGTGTTCTTTGCTGGGTAGTGAGGACTACAGGAGCGGAATTTGGACCGCAGGTGCGAAGGTCGGGCTAGGCAGTGTGTTTCTTTAAAACAAGGGTGTGGCTCAATTCCACTTCATTTCGTCCATGGGAGCCAATTTTGGAGCACTTTTGGAGTGCCATTTTATCATCCTTCATGGGGTAAGTGATTCCCACATATTGTGAGTTAAATACAAGATTTATACATGAATTCAAGCCTGAAAATCAATAGAAATTGTGGGATTGTGAAAGAAACCTAGAAATTTATGTTTTTAGATTTAGACCACGAAATTGGGCATTGAATCGAGAATGATCTATATATTCAAGTTCGTACTGTTATGACTTTTTGAGCGGAGTTGATGATTGTTATAATTTTAATTATAATGAGTATTAGAGTATATATTTATGGGTTTACACGTTTATTGATTAGTTTCGAAGCATTGGGCATCGAATTGAGTTGTTGGAGAGGCTTTGGAGCAGATTATGGAATTGCAGAGCGAGATAAGTATCCTTTCTAACTTTTAAAGAAGGAACTAACCCCATAGGTGAATCAAATCATTATGTGCCTCTATTTGTGGGGGCTACGTACGCACGAGTTGACGAGAGTACGTGCATGGCTACTATTATGCTTATGTCTGGGTAGTCTAGGACCCATATCATGTTGTACTTACGATGTTTGCGCCCTACTTGTTAATTTAATTATTTGAAATATTTTGAAACTTTATAAAGGAATTTTAAAAAGGTTAAACTTCATTTACTTGGCTGTTAATTTGAAATTCTTGGAAACTTTGCCCCTTAATGAATCTTGAATTGGTTGTTTAATGTGTTTTCTCTTTTTGTGGAGCGGGCCGAACGCCTCAGTAGCAGATAGATGCATCTATGATTCTTGCCGTTCGACCCTCGGCAGTGCACAATTTAAATAATTATGTTGGATCAGGCCATACGACCTCGTCATGATTTGCGCATGATTGAACTGGTTGCTTTGGAATTTATAATAATTGATATTGCTTCATTGGCCTGAGATACAAATTGATANGCCGCGGTAGCAGATAGATGCATCTATGGTTCATGCCGTTCGACCCTCGACACTGCACAATTTAAATATTTATGTTGGATCAGGCCATATGACCTCATCATGATTTGCGCATGATTGAACTGGTTGCTTTGGAATTTATAATAATTGATATTGCTTCATTGGCCTGAGATACAAATTGATAAACGATGAAAAAATAAATTTGGAAATTTCTTATTAACAAAAGAATTATTTACTTATTTCATGATATTGAGCTTACGAGTGTTCTACGTAATCCATGCTTAATTATATAATTGATATTTTAGTTATAGCCCATAGTAAGTGTCCAAGTCGACCCTCGTCATCACTTCTTCGAGGTTAGGCGGGATATTTACCGGGTACGCATTGATTTACGTACTCATACTACCCCTTCTACATATTTTTGTGCAAGTACACATCTGTCTAGTGGCCTTGTGGGCGCAGAGGCGCGGTTATTGCGGGGACTTAGGTGATCTGCACTCTATACTACGATCTGCAGCTAGCAGAGTCTCCTTGAGAGTATTTATATTTTTCCTATCCAATTTGTATTCCGGACAGATTCTGTATTTTATTTTAAATTCCTACTTGATGCTCATGCACTTATGACACCGAGTTTTGGAGTGAATTATGGGTTGTTTGGTATTGAAACTGTGAAAATATTTTTATCTACTCTGTAAAGTCCATCTTTTATTATTAAATTGAAGGAAATCATGATTTTAAGTACTAAAATGAGTAATTAAGTTAATTAATTGTTGTTGGCTTTCCTGACAGCGGTGTCCGGTACCATCACGACCTTTAATAGATTTTGAGTCGTGACAGGAATAGTGTCCGATCATGACCCGATCGGCTATGCCATCTAACCACAATGCCGTTTGGATCGACATCATCCTTTACTATCAATTATCTCATCCCAACTAAGGGGAAATAATTTTATCACATCAATCTCATCCCAACTAAGGGAAATAATCACAATCCACTCCTACACCGGCACGTGTAGTTTCGGGGTTAGGTTATTTCAACCTACCCTTCCTCGGTGACTATCAATACTCCCAAAAACATTTTTTGTTTGCACACAAAAGATAACATAAATACAAATATATTTACCTCATCATCTTTCACATTGTATAAATCTCCATTAGTACTTTCAACCAATCACAATAGCAATATTCCTTTGGCTCTTTTAGCCATTCACAAGATTCATTATTCAAGGCACGGTGGCCATATTTGATATTCCACACTTTAATTTCATCCCTCTCCTGTATCATCATCATAAATATCAACACATATAATATTCCGAAAATCACAACTTTATGTTCATTAGTAATGAAGACTTTAAACACAATGGATTTCTTTCCAAAAAATGGGGTAAAATGGTTGGCAATCAAAGCACAAGTTAAAATCATAAACGAGTAACACATCATTTACTATTGAAACACTTTTCCACAAACAGGGCAATACACAATTTCCACCCAAGAATATGTAGCTAGCCAAAACACGTTGAAACTACTTACAAAGCATAACATTAGTTAAAACAACCACATATGGGCATCCCCAATTCACTTATTTCACTTCCAACTATCTTTATAGATTATCAACAATAAGACATTTCCAATCAAGCCATTAGATACACATATGAGCAATTAAGAGTCTTAATCATATTGACTTTTTCTTACACAGTTTGGCATACTATCTTTCATTTGAAACATGACTCAAAGCCATAACATTTTAAAACACATATCATTCTTGAACACATTCCCGAAGGATAACATAATGTGATANTAATTGTTGTTGGCTTTCCTGACAGCGGTGTCCGGTACCATCACGACCTTTAATAGATTTTGAGTCGTGACAGGAATAGTGTCCGATCATGACCCGATCGGCTATGCCATCTAACCACAATGCCGTTTGGATCGACATCATCCTTTACTATCAATTATCTCATCCCAACTAAGGGGAAATAATTTTATCACATCAATCTCATCCCAACTAAGGGAAATAATCACAATCCACTCCTACACCGGCACGTGTAGTTTCGGGGTTAGGTTATTTCAACCTACCCTTCCTCGGTGACTATCGATACTCCCAAAAACATTTTTGGTTTGCACACAAAGATAACATAAATACAAATATATTTACCTCATCATCTTTCACATTGTATAAATCTCCATTAGTACTTTCAACCAATCACAACAACAATATTCCCTTGGCTCTTTTGGCCATTCACAAGATTCATTATTCAAGGCACGGTGGCCGTATTTGATATTCCACACTTTTATTTCATCCCTCTCATGTATCATCATCATAAATATCAACACATATAATATTCCGAAAATCACAACTTTAAGTTCATTAGTAATGAAGACTTTAAACACAATGGATTTCTTTCCAAAAAATGGAGTAAAATGGTTGGCAATCGAAGCACAAGTTAAAATCATAAACGAGTAACACATCATTTACTATTGAAACACTTTTCCACAAAAAGGGCAATACACAATTTCCACCCAAGAATATGTAAGAAGCCAAAACACATTGAAACTACTTACAAAGCATAACATTAGTTAAAACAGCCACATATGGGCATCCCCAATTCACTTATTCCACTTCCAACCATCTTTATAGATTATCAACAATAATACATTTCCAATCAAGACTTTAGATACACATATGAACAATTAAGAGTCTTAAGCATATTGAGTTTTTCTCACACAGTTTGGCATACTAGCTTTCATATGAAACACGACTCAAAGCCATAATATTTTAAGAAACATATCATTCTTGAACACATTCTCGAAGGATAACATAATGTGATTGGAATATTCGGAACACATTTTGAATACATAATTCTCGACACTTTGCTTACTCAGGACGATTGAATTTATTGGGAACAACTCGGAACATGAGAATAAGGAACTTGAACCAACCATACTTGAAACTTACGGGAATGTCATGGAATTCAATTCTAAGAGAGTAGTTCAGCCAACATACCTCGCTTTGAACTTTCCTTAAATTACTGAAATGTTCTAGAAATCCTAGGAACTTCAATCTAATTATAAACATAACAAAATTGAACCATAATTAGGAAGATATTCTTGGTCTCAGCTCATTCGAGCATTTTATCAAACACTAGGTGTGCAAATTGGTTACAAGGTTCTTCCACAAGATTTATTTCACTTCACAACCCAATCCTTACTTATTTGTGCTCAACAAGCTTCCCACACACCTTATTAGTACATGCATGTATAAATAATATTCTTACACCCAAGAATCATACTCCCCATCACCCATCTTTTACCCTAAACTCGAAATTGAAGACTAGGGTTTGATACTTACCTCTTGCATGAAGATCATGTGAGATTTCCTTGTTGGATTTAAAAGCATGGACAAGATCTTGATAAAGAAAGCACTTGAGCTTCTTCCTCTTTCTAGAACACTCTCACTTCTCTCTAAAAATATCACGCTTTTGTCTTCAAAATGAACCCCACAGGCTATTTATCAAAAATGGAGTCGGGTTATAAAAGTAGGAAAATGAACTCTCTGAACTCAGATCTACGGTCGCATAAGGGACTGCAGAACGGGTATGCGGTCCGCATAATGGACCACAAAACTGGTGCCCGGAACTGGGCTAAACTGGTCAGTTCTGCGACCATTATGCGGTCTGCCAGCCTAGGGTAATTTTGTCATAACTTCTTGTAGATGTGTCCAAATAACAAACGGTTTGAGGCGTTAGAAACTAGACTTGGAGATCTTTCATTGGAAACGCTGTTCATCACACCAATCCTTATATATGTGTAGATATTCTTATCCAAAGTTCGGTCTTATGCGTACTCATTTGGGACTTTAGTCTATCATGTAATTTCCAACTTGACTTAGACTTAGGGATCTCCTTAGAAACCGCATCACTTATAATATGCCTCTTACACTTATTATAATATCAAATTTATATCTATCATATTAATAGTCCTCGTCTGCATAAAAAATAATATAATTAGTACACATCAATTTTCTTAATAGCGCTTAAGTACTTCAAAATTTTTTGGGGTGCTACACAACAACCCAAACCTATAACCGTTCATGCTTTTCTATCAAACCCATCAACTCATATCTCATGAACTTGGAGTCTATAATCATTAATCCAATGCTATAATCACTTAGAGGGTGAACATTCAATCATCTTGAATTCGAGTTCTAGGGTTTCTTTTCTCAACAACAATGTCTCAATCGAATACCTAATGATTTGAATTATTTACCCATATTAATAATGTGTTGGTGAATTGAAATAAACTTAGAATCAACATTAGAACTTACCTTGGATGATGGAGAGTCCTTGGAGGAAGTTGGGTTCTCGATATCTTCTCTTTCTATAGAAGATATATGGGTATGGGTATAGGGAACAAGGTAGGGCTTTAATAACGACCCTTCAGGTGCGCACTCATGCAACTGAGGGCCCAACCGTGCACCTGAACGTGCAGCAAGGGCGATGGCACTGCAACAAGTGCGTTGCCATGCATCTGATGGCTGAGCGCGTATCTGAGCTTGCAGACTGTGCATTGTCCATTAAAAACATGTAAATTATTACACAAATATCCGTTCGGGCATTTGGAAGGACTACAACTTTAGTGTTTTATGTTTTCTTGAAGTCCTAACAGTTTTTCACTTGATCAGGTTGGAAGACAGATCTTCCATAAAATTTGTTGATTTTATTTAATCTTATGCACGCCACTCTGTGTACTCATTTTACACATTCGTGCCTAATCCGAATATATCGAGTGTTACATGAAAATTTAACTGAGGAATGGAATAGCTTTGGGAAGAGAATATACTTGTGAGGAAGAGAAGTGAGTTGAGAACTTCTGGGTGTCTGGGGAACAAAGTGATCAGTTTTCGTGAGGTTTATATGTTCTCTTAAAGAGACCATCTCTTTCTTCTACTACTGGAAGAAATGGAAAAGAGAAGTACCCGACGGACAAATATCGTACTACAAGCTTGCTAACTTGTGCTCTAAGGCTTTGATGAGTTCTGCATGCTGAGAAGGCTTATCTACAAACTATTCAACTTTGTTTCTCAATATATTTCCACTTTGCTAAGCATTTTATTGTGAGCTTTTGCCATATTTTTAAAAGTGCTACCTATGTTGTTCAAGATTCTATTTTGAGAAATAGAATTTTTTGACTGCCAATTTATTGTTGATTTAATGTCACTAGATGGTGTTTTTTATCTTGAAAGGAAAACAACATTCTTTTTGGGGATCTTGGGGGCATGATCTACACCTTCTTTACTAAAATGTTCAAGAGGTGGAAGATCATTGGTATTGTAATGACGCGGCCGGTCGTTTTGTATATTGTAGCCCTGTTACCTATTTATTGTCTTTTCTATGTTTATTTCTGGTTATGTGACTTTTGGGGTGGTTGGATTTCTTTTGGTAAAGTTTTGGAGTGAATCAGTACACTTAGTCCCAATGTTGGAAGCTTAAGTTGAAAGAGTTAACAAGAGTTTGGCTTTTGTGTAGAAAACTGTGTAATGGAGTTTTGACGGTTCTAATAGCTTCGTACGGTTATTTTAGACTTAGGCGTATGTTTGGATATTGATTCGAAGGTCCATAGGTTTGTTTGGGGGATTTTGGTCAAAGTTGGAAAGTTGAAGGATTGGAAGTTTGAGAGGTTTGACCGAGCGTAGAATATTTTGGTTCCGAGTTTGGATTTTGGTTCCTGGAGTTGGAATAGGTATGTTGTCTCATTTGTGACTAGTGTGCAAAATGTGAGGCCATTCAAAGTTTATTTTATGCGGTTCGACAACATTTTTAGAATTAGGAAGTTCATTTATTTCATTAGTCTTGAATTGGGGTATGATTCGTGATTTTGATGTTGTTTGATGTGATTTGAGGCTTCGACCATGTTTATATCGTGTTTTAGGATGTGTTGGTATGTTTGGATGGTGTCTTGGACTTAAGGAAATAATGATGGCCTTATGTCTGCTGTAAGCGCACCTACGAGGTGCTGGCAGCAGGTGCGACAACTTGTGTGCTTCTGCGAGGTTGGCTTGGTTGAGGAGAGGTTACATATATGAAGGGGTTCCCGCATAAGCGGATGAGCTTCTGTGCACGAAGGTCTGCAGGAGGAGGGTTTGGCTGGACGCGAGAAAGGCGCAGGTGCTAGGTAGGTTCCGCATCTGCGAGACCGTAGATTCGGTCAGTTGAGCACAGAAGAGAGAATGGGTGTATTTTTGGGAATCCGTAAGTGCGAAACAAGTAACGTAGAAGAGGTCCCACAGGTTCATTAATGTGGTCGCAAGTGTGTAAGGTCGGGGACTTAAGTGAAGCTCGCAAGTGGGAGACTTTGACAACAGAAGCGGTGATTTTGATCATAGATGGAATTTCACTGACATATCTTATATCTAGAAGGGTTTGGCATTTTTCTCATTTTTGGAGTTGTGGAGTTCGGTCAAGGGCAATATTTGGAGTACTTTTCACCATAATTGAATGGGTAAGTGATGAGTCATCATTTTTATTGATAAATATTGATTATTACACCTAGTTTATGTGATTGTGAAGTGACATTTGGGGGTTTTAGAATATGTTGTGTGATAGTGAGATGTGATGACTTGATGGTCAATATTTGGTTGGAATTAAATAATTTTGGTGTGGTTGGACTCGTAATGGAATAGGTGTTCAGAATTTGTGAATTTTGTCGGGTTCCGAGGTGCGGCCCGGGGTTGACTTTTTGATTTTTCTTAAAGATCTTAGCTTTACTTATGGAATCAATTCCCATAGCATGTATTGAGTATATTAAGTTTACTTTACTAGATTCTGGTCATTTGGAGGCCCATTAGTGAGGCAAGGATTGTTGGAGTATTGATTTACACGTTTTGAGGTATGTAACATTTCTAAACTTGGAATTGGGAGTATTTATCCTTGGAAAACATGTTATTTGTTTTGCGTTGGGGTGACGCACATGTTAGGTGACAGGCGTGTGGGGGTGAACCGTGGTAATCATAATCTGGGTTTATATTTTTATTGTGCTGCTTTCATGTCTTGTGTTATTCGTGTAATTCCTAATTGTTAGAGTAATTGAGTTTTGATTCATGTTAGAAATAATTTTTAGGCTATGTGCTTATTTTATTGAGACCTAGTGACGCTCTTTACATTGTTTGAGTTATATGAGTTAACAGTAATTTTACACTAAGTCATGGTTCTTCGTTTGCATATCATATCTAAGTCTCTTTTTTCATCATTCATTGTTACATCGCATGTTATCTGTAAGGCCATGTAGAATTTTGCAAAAGAAAATAATGTTCTGTGGCACCGAATTCGTTTTACGTGTTGAGGATTATAGAATTTTCATATAACAATATCTATCATGCTAACATTCAAATGGCACAGTTCGCGGCTTTATATTGTAGGAGATGTAGATCTCCTCCCATTGGGTGGTTCAAAATTGGGGAAGCAGATTTGATAGGGCCAGACCTCGTGCATCAGGCCATGGAAAAAGTTAAAATCATTAAGGAGCAGCTGAAGACTGCTCAGAGATGTCAGAAAACCTATACGGATGTTCATATTAGGGATTTGTAGTTCAAAGAAGATGATTGGGTATTCTTGAAAGTTTCCCCCATGAAAGGGGTAATGCGATTTGGTTAGAAAGGGAAATTGAGTCCGATGTATGTCGGACCGTACAAAGTCATTCAGAGGATCAGTGAGCTGGCATACAAGGTTGAACTACCACCTGAGATGTCATTAGCACACCCGATGTTTCATGTGTCTATGTTAAAGAAAGTAGTTGGAGACCCGACAGTCATTGTTCCGGTTGAGACTATTGAGGTTAATAAGGAATTGACTTATGAAGAAATTCTAGTTTCTATTTTCGATCGGCTAGTCCGAAAGTTGCGAAACAAAGAAATTGTCTCCGTAAAAGTGCTATGGCGAAACCAACACGTTGAATAGGCTAATTGGGAGGCGGAGGATGAAATGAAGAAAAAGTATCCTTATTTGTATCATTTGTACAATTGGCATTAAGGGTGTTCCTTTCCGAAAATATATTGCTTGTGAGACCACAGTTGGTGTTATTTTGTATTATGTTACGTCGTTGGATTATGTATATGCTATTAGGATGTGTTTCTGGGGCCATCTGACAGGTGGATAGGCCTAGCTACAGGGGAAACTCTAGCGAAATATTTGGAAATTTAGGGAGTTAGTCAAATTTGGGGCTGCTGGTGTGTGGTGTGAAAACTGAGTTGGATAAACTGCTAATAACAAGTTTTGACCCTCATTCGAGGACGAATGATCCTAAGTGGGGGAAAATGTAAGGCCTTGCTCATCGCGGCTCAGACTATTTGGGTTGAACAATGCACGGGAAAGTAAAGGATATTTTTGGCGGAAAAGCGTGTTTATGCGGTCCATTATGCGACTGCATAATCACTATGCGAGCCGCATAATGGCCGCATAAGTGAGCAGGAAAGGGCCAAATCTGGCAGCAGCTATGCGGTCGACTATGTAACCGCATATACAGATAGATTTTTGATCAGTTTTGTCAGCAGGTATGCGACCATTATGCGGTCCGCATATCCATTATGCGGTCGCATATGCGACCGCAGAACCATTCCGGAGCTCCATTTTAAAACCCGACCCTATTTCGTTAAATACACTCTTTGTGCCATTTTTGAGCTATAATATGATATTTTGTGCCCTAGAGTGAGAAGACGTTCTTCAATAATTGTTCTTCAATTCGTGCCCAAGTTTTGGAAGATTAAGAAGGGAAACTCAATAGGTCTTCATCCTAGAGGTAAGATTCTACACCCTAACCCTCACTTTCGAATTTTATGTAGAAATGGATAACTAGCAAGATAAATTCTGGGTAGGAGGGTTGTTTATTTACATGCATGTGTTATAAAAGGGTGTGGGAAGATTGTTGAGCTAAAAATGGTAAAGATTGGGTTGTGAGATGATGGAATTCTCCATAAAAGGACCTTGAAACCTTATGCACACCTAGTGTTTGATAAAATGCTCAAATGAGCTAGAACTATGATCACCTTCCTAATTGTGATTCAATTTGTTATATTTCTACAATAGATTGAAGTTGCTAAGAATTTCGGAACATTTAGAGTGTAAGGAAGCTCAAGTGAGGTATGTTTTCTAAACTCCTCTTAGAATTGGATCCCACGACATTCCTGCGAATTATTAAGTCCCGACTGGATCATTATAAAGTTGGCTATTCCGAGTAAGATTGGGCAGAAAGATATATGTTCAACAAGTATTCCAGTTTTATTTATGTTATGTTATCAATTGAGGATGTGTTAAAAATATGGGCTGTGCATTAGAAATGTTTGACTTCAAGTTAATTTCAAACGAAGGCTATTATGCCAAATTTTGTGAAATATCCCTATGTGTCGTAGTGTCACGCCCCAAACCTGAAGGGATGTGGTCGGCACCCGGTACCATACTCGGCCCGAGTGTACCACTCTGTAACTGTGAACTCTAGAGGAATAACCCTCAACCTACGCCGATGAGACCATATTCTAAATCATCCGAAAATATCGACTGTCTCATCTAATGGGTAACCATACCCGAAAACTCATATATATATATATATATATATATATATATATATATATATA
>AWOL01S0029571.1:8484-31815 GCA_000715115.1 Nicotiana otophora
ATGAAATGACCATTTTTGGTCCTTAAGTTTCTGTCAATCCGTCACTAAAAGTCCATTTTTCGTCACTAAAAGTCTACCAGAAACTGCTCTACCAGCCTTCCTTCAATTGATCATAACTTCATGTACAAATGTCCAAATGATAAATGGTTTAACTTTCTGGAAACTATTATCCAACTACTATAACTTTCATGTTTTGAAAATGTTCTGATTCCTTATGAATTACGAGATATAAACTTCCAAAGTCGGCTCCACGCATCAGAAATTTCTGGCGAAACTGCTCTACCAGCCTTCATTCAATCCATCATAACTTTCTGTACAAATGTCCAAATAATGAATGGTTTAACTTTCTGGAAACTATAATCAAGCTAATACAACTTTCATGTTTTGAAAATGTTCCGATTCCTTATGAATTACGAGATATAAGCTTCCAAAATTGGCTCCACGCACGGAATTTTTGCAACAGAAATTTCCAGCACTCTTTGTCCGAAATCCATTCCGTTTACCTTCCGAAATCCACCCGAGACCCTCGGGACCTTAAACAATTATTCCAACATGTCCCAATATACCATACGAACTTAGTCGAGGCTTCAAACTACATCAAACAACATCAAAATGATGAATCGCACCTCAAATCAAAATCAATAAACTTTGAACTTTCAAATTCTATATCTTGTGTCGAAACACATCAAATCAATTCGGAATGACTTCAAATTTTGCATAAATGATGTAATTGAGCTATAAAAATTTTAGAATCGGATTTCGACCCCGATATCAAAAAGTCAACCCCTCGGTCAAACTTCCCAAAAATTCAACTTTCGGCATTTCAAGCCTAATTCCACTACGGACTTCCAAATAAAATTTCGATCACGCTCTTAAGTCCAAAATCACCATACGGTGCTGTTGGATTCATCAAAATTCTATTCTGGGGTCGTTTGCACATAATTTGACATCCGGTCACTATTTGAACTTAAACTTTTAATTTTTCATCAAAATTCCATATCTTGGGCTAGGGACCTCGGAATTTAATTTCGGGCATACGCCTAAGTCCCAAATCACGATACGGACCTACCAAAACTATCAAAACACTGATCTGAGTCTGTTTGTTCAAAATGTTGACCAAAGTCAACTCAGTTGAGTTTTAAAGCTCTGATTCACAGTTTAATTCATTTTTCACCTGAAAACTTTCCGGAAAAGTTTTACGGACTGCACACGCAAGTCGAGTAATGATAAATAGTGTTTTTCGAGGTCTTAGAACACAAAATTAATTATTAAATTTAAAGATGACATTTTGGGTCATCACAGAACCCCTCTGCCCAAACGACCTCTCGCATAAGCGGAACAATAGCCGGTTCTGCGGCAACTCCATCGCAAATGCGGCATTCCCTAAGGCGCCAGCTTTCCGCTTCTATAGGGCATCAATTGCATATGCGCATCCGCTTCTGGGAAATCACACGCATTTGCAATCTCCCTGGATCGAACAGCCTTCCACACCTATGCGCCCACGTCCGCACCTACGGCTCCGCAGGTGAGCCACAATGCCCGCACCTGCGATCTTCCAACCCCAGACCACCTTCGAATCTACGCTCCTTCTCTCGCATCTGCGCGCCCACAGGTGCGGTAAACTCCACGCACCTGCGACTTAAACCAACCATAAGACCAACCTCTTCTGGGACACCAGGGTCGCTTTTACAGTCTCGCACCCGCGGCCCTTTCCATGCAGGTGCGATTACACCGGATCCCAGCTGCCTCAGCACCTCTCCCAAGTCCAAACTCGATCCGTTTCCACCTCGATTCGCACCTGAGGCCTCCAGGACCCCGTTCAAACATACCAACAGATCCCACCACATGATACTAACTTAGTCGAAACCTCGAATCACGTCAAACAACATCAAAATCATGAATCGCTCCTCGAATCGAAATTATAAATTTTTTTAACTTTTCAAATTCTACATCTTGTACCGAAGCACATCAAATCAATCCGGAATGACTTCAAATTTCGCACATAAGTCACAAATGACATAACAAAGCTTTTTCAAGGCTTGGAACCCCATACGGATATCGATAGCATCAAAATCCACTTTACACCAAACTTATGAAATTCTTAAACCTTTAAAAATGCCAACCTTCAATAATAAGCGTCGGAATTCTCCCGAGTGATCCGATACTCAACCCGAACATACGCTCAAGTCCGAAATCATCATACGAGCCTATTGAAACCTTCAAATCCTGATTCTGAGGTTGTTTACTCAAAAGTCAAATCTTAGCCAATTCTTCCAACTTAAAGCTTCCGAAATTAGAATTGTCTTTCCAAATCAATCTTGAACTTCCCGAAATTCAATTCCGACCACACGTACAAGTCATAATATCTGAAGCGAAGCTACTCAAGGCCTTAAATCATCGAACGACGTGCTAGAGCTTAAAACAACCGGTTGGGTCATTACATTCTCCCCCACTTAAACATACGTTTGTCCTCGAACATGCTAAGAACTTCTCCGGAGTTGTCCAAAATCACTATGCAACACCTCGTGCACCTTCCCGGGTCACCACAACCCAGTTCAGCACATTAGCTTGAGCCGAACTGAAGGTCCTCCCTTTTATTTAGTCAATAAGCCTTAGAACCAAATTCCAACCTCCTAATTTCTCTACAATACATGATTCTAACATATGGACATCGTTCCAATCACCACACATTGTCCCAAAACATGATCATACACCTTTCACTGAATTCACACCATGCCCCACATAATTCATATGCCCATAATAACATCTTCCGACCACAATAGTTGTAATTTCACAAATCAGATGCCCGCAATACATCTCATGACGTATATAAATCATGTTCCAACTCTCGCAATACTGCCATGATGAAAGAAACGTATAGAAACTCATAACCACCTGCCGAATAACGAATTCATGGAGTCTCCCCTCCTAACAAGAACTATTACCTCATTCTGAACTGAATAACGATATCTTCATTTTTATGTACCTTATATAAATCTGGTTGCGCAAATTTCAGATCCAATAATGTCGTCTCACCCAGTACAAGATTCTCAAGCAATAAACTACCTCAAACACTGACTCAGATCTTATATGACGCCATCAATGCGCCGACAAGCTACCACTCGAATATGACACATAAGGAGGAACGAACTCTGGAAAAGAATTACCCAGCCCGCGTAACGAATAAAATGATCGAACACATGTTATGAACCCTCCTTAGAGGATGAGAAACAAAATATGCAGGAATATATATAGGGAACCGTACTCAACATAACACGGTTGCGGCTGCAATCCGATCCAAACATAATATCGGTGTTGCGTGCAACCCGATCCAAATAACGTACCTGTGGCGGCGTGCCACCTATCCACTCATAACAATAAATAAGGACATACCCATCAATCAGTAATGCTTCTACCTACGGAATACCGAATATGGGCTACAAGCACGCCAAGTGCATAAATACAGCTCTAGGGTGACAGGTAGCGCAATACGCCATAAAACCCAAGCACGACTAAGGTGCGATAAATGATCTACATCTCGAGAGCCATCCTGCTCATATGACACCACAAGCTACACGGGACCTCAACACATGTGTGAATAATCAAGCCGTCTCAATCCGGCACAACCAAAGGAATAGAGCGCCTTCCAGGCATAAACTCTTACATTAACGATAGTACCAAAAATATCCGTACTTGGTCTCGATCTTTAACAATCAAGTGACTAGCATGTTACACTCATACAATTTCCTCGTGGGGTACACTCCCATAACCTTCCGCCCAGGTAGCCAAGTCTACACGTCTATACCACTAATTGTACTAATTCTATAAAGCAAAGCAAATCCGCAAATCATTACACAATGCTCCTTCAACGGAAGACCATTCCCAGGCGACACTAGGATAATGTCAGCTTACTCTGAACATCTAATCCATCTCGGCTCATTCGAGCTCGTGACATTCTTGTCAACACCGAACTGCAACCTTGGTCCTCAACTTTCAAATTCCCATGCCGCTACACGAGAATACACGAATTCATCATAACTCCTGAACTACTAGTAGAATAACACTTTATTGGCTAGAAACCTTTCACTTAGCTCATTTCCGAAGAGCCCATCAATACGCAACTGAATTACAAACCGCAAAACAAATACAACCTCAAGTCGTGATCTAAACCGTCATAACTCTTCTAGAATCCATTTATACAACAAAGCCATTTGAATCAAATACCTACCAAATCAATCAGTCATGGTGGTTTTCCAGCCCGCGCGTACAACCACAAACCATATGTATAACTTCACACACCGAAGGAACCGATCCTTTCCACAACCATGCCGGTTCAAGTTCAACCATTACTAACCGACCCAACTTCTTTCAATATACTCTTGACCTGTCTTAGAAATAATAATAATAATAATAATAATAATAATAATTATTATTATTATTATTATTATTATTATTATTATTATAGCACTCATCCCGAGTGAGCTGAATCGTGAGACCACATCCTCTCGATACCCATGAATCATCTCATACCCTTTTCAAGCGCACAATAGCATCTTCAACTAGTACGCCCATTTTGCAAGACCTTCCGCTAATCCGAAGCTATTTCTTCCTTTACTCCAATACTGCGCCGCATACCCGATGATAACATAGAAAATTCCAAGTCCCGTTCGTAATCCACTCCAAAAACTCGATCCTTAACCATACAACGGACCCGAAATCCTTAGGTACTACACCTTAATTCTAGAACCCACTAGGATTGTTGTTGAGAGTCACCCATTATGACCTAATCCCGAATCTAACCAACTTTAACGCTCTGCGAGCACACGACCACGCTCTCAAAGAAACAACCAACTGAATTCTTTTCCTTGTACATCGCATCCACAAAGCATACACTCTAAGTCTTCCCAAAACCTGCACATGAATCGATATGGCGGAATATAGAACACATTTATCAATTTCTCTGCTCGCATTACCCTTGATGTTTCTTTTTCTTAGTCACAAATAATCCACCAATGCACCGATAACCAGAAGATGCACAAGCCGACAACCACGCGATCCAATTGTAGACAGTGGGGCTCCCCCACTTAGCTTTAAGCTACCATCGCATAATGTAGAGCCCACAACGATTCCTCCTTCTCATTTACCATGATCCTGCACCGTTAACCTGCCAAAATTCTCAAAGTCTTTTGTTAAGCTTTTTATGAACATTCTGAATCATCAGTCATAGTCATACACTCGACCTCTTAACGGGTAGCAAGTAGTATTCTTCGCAGAAGCTTCATCAACATCACACAACCGGTAACCTGCTCACAGGAGATAACCCACCTGTGGAATTCCTTACCGGCATCTTCCAATGGTGCTTCACTGGGTACAACTACCACGTAATCAGTAAATTCTCCTGAGCTCATGCTCGCCCACCAGCTGTATAAGTATGCTTCTTCCCTATTGACATCAACTGAGAGTTCAACAATTCCTTCCGAACTCAAGTCATATTGCATCTGAAAAGATAATCAAATCTTCACAACCCTATTCATTTCAAGCAAACTCGTTTCTGTTGTATTCGATCTTCCTCAGTACAGCAATCACCATCCTAATTAAAATCTGTAGACCAAATCACCTTCTATCATGATTCCCAAAATCGCTCTAAACTCTCTCAAAGCACATGGCTATCTTACCACATAATCTATATGTTACTCTGTCACTCCCACTTCGGTCAAACCATCTCCTTTAAGTAACTATTCGACCTTTGTTGTTCATACTTGACCTGCTAGTGATTCAACTACCGCGAGACACTTCCTGCCATGTCCTCCCTCATACTTTGTTGCCCAACTGCTGCCTTATACCAACTCCCTGTCTGTAGCACCAGAGCGAATGAATTTCCACAAACTCTAAACCTCCTAATGATTATCTTTCCCGAACCATCAACATTAGAAATACTAATTCGATTCTACACCGATGCACACCACTATCCCTGACAACGTCCCCTAAGGCACCATTTCACAACACCCTGCCTCGAAGGAAAAATCAAGAAGACCATACCACCGGTGAACCTTAATGCGTTCAAAAAAGGATGACGACAACGCATTACAATGAACATTCCACCATGCTCGAAAATACCAAGTCTCGTTACTCCATCAACTAAAACATGAATATTCATAGTCCGATTGCATATCCTTTGTTGGAATTAAATGCTAAACCTATAAGTCATGCACCGAAAATCCTCCTTTTAAGTCATTCACTACCTCAACAAATAAACGAGCACCTTACCATTACAGCAACATTGTGCGATAACAACGTATAGACATCGTAGCAATCCGTGCACAGTATCGAACAAACAATACAGATACTAAGCTGGAACAAACAAACATCCGTCCACAAGGCGACGATAATAGCATGCCCGAACATGTAGGGAAAACATCATGCACCACGTCTACAGTACCATTACAACTCCTCTACGCCCAATTGATTACAAGCTCTTCGCGTCGCATAAGATTGAGTAGGAAGGAAATAAAGGCACAAGCCTCAACGGAATCAAACTGCACGATGAGGAAATCAAGAAGGGAAGTGCTCGTAACAGCCCTTTAGACTCTCGAAGATAAGTACAGACGTCTCCATACCGATCCGCAAGAGTCTACTAGACTTGCTCATGACTCGTGAGACCTAAGTGAACCTAACGTTCTGATACTAAGCTATCACAACCCAAAATCCACTAAAGGTCATGATGGCGCCTAACACTGCCGTCAGGCAAGCCAACGGTAATTGATCACTTAATTACTCATTTTAGTATTTTGAAATCATAATTTTCACTAATTAAATAGTATGAAATAGAATTTACAGGGTAAAAGGTAATATTTACACAAACTACATTAATGAACTACCCGTAGGAACCCCCAAAACCTGGTGTCACAAGTGCATGAGTATCAACTAGGAAGTATAATAAAATATAACATATGTCTGGAATATAAATTAGACAGGAGAATATAAACAACTCCGATGGAGACTTTGCAGGCTGCGGATCGTAACATGAAATGCATCTCACGGTAAAGTCCCCGCAATAGTCGCTCCTCTGCGCCCAAAAGACCACCAGACATATATGTACCTGCACAAAAAATGCAGCAACTGTAGATGAGTACGTAAATTAGCGCGTACCCAGTAAGCATCTAACCTAACCTTAGAAAAGTAGTGACGAGGGGTTGACATCAACACTTACTTGTGGTCCAATAAGACAGATACAATAAAAGTAAACAGGTGTGAGTTAGACTAAATAAGCGGAATGACAAGTATAATACATGGCATAGTCCTCTTCTCAGCAATAACTCAAACTCTTAGCTAGTAGTTACCTGATCAATCAGAGTATATATATTTTAGACATTACCAGATAGTTCGTCATAGTTCAATCAGGAAACTTCTCACAAATATGCTAGCTCATTGCCAATTATTACGCACGATTTCATAAGAGTATTTTATATAAATGTCGAGGCGTACGGCCCGATCCATCATAACATTGCCGAACCATATATACATCTATTTTATTGTCGAGGCAAACGGCCCGCTCCCATGAGAGTGTGGTACATAATCTTGCCGAGGCGTATGACCCATTCTATCATAATGTGCGCACTGCCGAGGATTGAACAACACGAACCATAGATGTATCTATCCTGTCGAGGCGAGCATCCCAATCACATTATAATAAAAAGCTTTGACGGGTCCTTGACCCCACTCACGAATAGACGTGTGAGTTATAAACTTTTAAGGGAAACCTTTCGATGAGAATGCATAACGCGGGAGAAATTCATAAGAGGAGTACAATTATTTCGCGGCTAATCATGATACATGTCGAATCTCTACAATAGCAAGTATATCACTCTACACAAGTCTAGTCTCAAGTCGCAATGTAAAATAAAGGAATTTAATAGGCAAGAGATAACTCAAATAGTACAGCTTTAGCATGGCGGGAACCTAAGTCTACCCGGACATAATATGAATCTAGCTATGCACGGACTCTTGACACCTTGTGCGTACGTAGCCTTTGCAACAAGTAGCACATAACAAATATATCACCTAGGGGTAGTTTCCCCCTCACAAAGCTAGACAGGAGAATTACCTCGCTCCGAAGTTCCATAACCGGCTCCAAAGCCTCTCTAACACCTCAAATCGATGCCCGTCGATCCAAAACTAGTCAAACAAGGTGCAAACCAATCAAAATATACTCTAATGCTCATAATAATTCAATTCATAATAATTCCCAACTCCACTCAAAGAGTTTATAAAAATCAACCTTCCGGCCCACGTGCCCGGATTTCGAAAATTTTTGAAGATAAGCATTACCCATAACATTATGAATTCAAATATATAATTTATTCTCAATTCCACGTCTAATTTCGTGGTCAAAATCCAAAATACCAAATTCTAGGTTTTTTACTAAAAACCCCACAATTTCTACTAATTTCCATAGTTAAATCTTTATACAAATCATGTATTTTACTTGTAATAGGTGATAATCACTTACCCTGTGTTGCTTGATGAAAATCTCCCCTTGAATCTCTCCAAAATCGCCCCAGCCAAGTGAAAATGAAATAAAATGGGTCAAATCCCGCTTTTAAAAGAACCCCTCTATCCACACGACCTCTCGCATCTGCAGAACAATAGCTGCTTCTGCGGCTTCGATTCCGCGGCAACTCCCTCGCAGCTGCGGCTTTCCCCAAGATGCCAGCTTTCCGCTTCTGCTGGCCCTCAATCGTAGATGCGCATCCATCTCTTCCAAAATCACCTGCATTTGCGGTCTCCCTAGCTTGAACAACCTTCTGCAGGTGCGCCACAACGCCCGCACCTGCGATCTTCCAACCCCAGACCACCTTCGCTTCTGCGCTCCTTCTCCTGCATCCGTGCGCCTACAGGTGCGGTAAACTCCTTGCACCTGCAACCCCAACCAACCTTAAGCCCAACCATTTCTGCGACACCAGGTTCGCTTTTGCGGTCTCGCACCTGTGGCCATTTCCATACATATGCGATTGCACCAAATAGCTGCCTCGGCACCTCTTCCAAGTCCAAACTCGATCCGTTTTCACCCCAATTCTCACCCGAGGTCCCCAGGACCCCGTCCAAACATACCAACACATCACACCACATGATACAGACTTAGTCGAAACCTCGAATCATGTCAAACAACATCAAAATCATGAATCGCACCTCGAATCGAACTTATAAATTTTCAAATTTCCAAATTCTATATCTTGTGCCGAAGTGTATCAAATCAATTCGGAATTACTTCAACTTTCGCACACAATTCACAAATAACATAACACAACTATTCCAAGACTCGGAACCCCAAACGAACATCGATAATATTAAAATCCACTTCAAACCAAACTTATGAAATTCTTAAACCTTTAAAAATACAAACCTTCCATTATAAGCGTCGAAATGCTCCTGGGTGATCCGATACTCAACCCGAACATACGCCCAAGTCTGAAACCATCATACGAGTCTATTTGAACCTTCATATCCCGATTGTGAGGTCGTTTATTCAAAAGTCAAATCTTAGCCAATTCTTCCAACTTAAAGCTTCTAAAATTAGAATTGTCTTTCCAAATCAATCCCGAGCTTTGCGAAATTCAATTCTGACTACACGTACAAGTAATAATATCTGAACTGAATCTAATCAAGGCCTCAAACCATTGAACGATACGCTAGAGCTCAAAATGACTGGTCGAGTCGTCACACTTGTCTAACTTCTTCCCACGATCCAAGAGCGATCCGATTATTCAAAGGCTCATCAATCATTCATTATTGTCAGAAAGAATATTCTCCGATTTCACCCTTTTCAGGTTACTCGCATATTTTTATTTACTTAAATGCCATTCATTGCTATTTATTATTATTTAATGTTATCTCCTACTTTTTTGGATCATTGAACATTGCTAGTGTTATCGTCATTAACTAGCTAAGTAATATATGTATCATCATCCTACAAATTCTGTTAAAATACCTTTTGGACTTTAATATTGGCTAAAATTGACTCTATTTTATTAAATCTAATTGTTTAAACCTAGATCTAAATTTTGGGTCAAACAATTTGGCACCGTCTATGGAGACTTCTTAGCTAATCTTTTAGTTTCCATCAGATCTGTAACTCATGTGATTTGCTAACCTAACAAACCACAAAGTTTTTTTCCTTATCTATACGTACAGAAACTCACGTGATTTGCTAACCTAACAAACCACAAAGTTTTTCTCTTTCTCTCCACGTAGAGAAACTTGCATGGCAGGTAACCAAGGAGACTGAACTAAGGTGATAGGTGACATCCCCGGAAACCTCATTGTTCCACTTCCAATCCACACTCAACAATGATTGGAATAGGTCATTGGAATAATAGTACCCACCTATGAGTCGGGGTCAATTTTCTCACGGAGCTAACAATGGGTGCTAGAGTGTATACTCGATGAGTGAAAACAAAACAGCTTAAATACACTTCCAAACAAGTTTATGTTGAAAATTACTTCTAAGAACTACACTATCAATGCTCAACTAGATAAATGAAACTAGAAATTGACTAATTATTTTTTATTGTTTTCAAATAGGTAAAAGCCTAGAGATGTAACCTTCGCCTAATGGGTTAATTATGTGAATACTTATTTTATTGATTGGAGTGTATTGTAGCTCTCAACTATAACTTACCCACTCAATACCTCTCGATCATAGAGAAATTTTTCAAAAATTTGGTTTTCTCAAGCCCAAATGGGTATCAAGCTAAATAGTTGATATGAGCTCAAGTCAGGTTTTCCCTATCTCTAGTTCAAACCCTTTAATTAGGCTAGTCAAATCCTTAACTATCCCAATTTCTTGTTAGCCAAATTTTCTAGACTACGTCCCTCTTTCTCAATTAAAGACCAAGTCAAAACAACATGAATCAATTTTGCAACTATTAATTCTAAAATTAAAGCATGAACAAGGCTAAATAACAAACACACAATCATAAACAAGCATTAAATTAAACACCGATAAGGTTTACACACTAGGGTTGGGTCACAACCCCTGTAAACGTCTAGCTACTCATTGTAATGACTGGGACGGTCGTTTTGAATATTACAGCACCGTTTCCCCATTTACTGCTCATTTTGTGCTTTACAGTTGTTATGTGACTTGCCGGGGTAATTGATTCGGGTCTGATGAAGTTTCAGAATGAATTGGAACACTTAGTTCCAATATTTAAAGCTTAAGTTGAAAGGTTGACCGGATATTGACTTATATGTAAATGACCTCGGAATAGAGTTTTGATGGTTCCAATAGCTCCGTATGGTTATTTTGGACTTAGGAGTGTGTCCGGATATTTAATTGGAAGTTCGTAGTTAATTTTGGCTTGAAATGGCAAAAGTTGTAAATAGAAGGTTTTGGAAGTTTGACCGAGAGTTGACTTTATTGATATCTAGGCTGGAATCTAGTTCTAGAAATATTGATAGGTTTGTTATGTCATGTATGATTTGTGTGCAAAATTTGAGGTCAATCGTACTTGATTTAATAGGTTTAGGCATCGAATGTAGAATTTGGAATTCGTTAGTTTTCATTAAGCTTGAATTGGGGTGTGATTCGTGTTTTAGTATTGTTTAATGTAATTTGAGGCATCGACTAAGTTCGTGTTATGTTATTGGACTTGTTAGTATACTTGGTTGGGGTCCCATGGGACTCGGATGAGTTTTGGAAGAGTTTTTGGAAGAGTTTGGTGTTTTGAGCATAAACATGTAACAATCCAAAGGTCCATTTTTAGTTCTAGAGATCGATATTCGATTTCGAAACTTCCGGGAGTTTGATAATGAATTATAGGAATGATCTGGAATGTTTTGTCTAATTTCATCAAGTCGCGATTGGATTTTTAGCGCGAAACATGAGTTAATTATTTAACGAGCAAAATTGGTATTGCATTGAGAAAATGAGCTCTGAATTGAATTTCGATTGAATGAGTAGGTTCGGATTATTATTTGTGACTCATAGGAACAACAATCGTCAAATTCTGAGTTCGTATGATGGAATTAGAGTCTTTTTAGTGAAAAACATAAATTGTTGGTGCAAGCAGGTTCTGGTGTGGACCTTTAGTGATTGGAAATGGACTTTTAGTGATGGAAAATAAACTTTTAGCGACCCGATTAGTGTTTTTATTGTGCAGTTTTATATTTTTAGCTCATTTCAATATTTTTGGGCGAAAGAACACGGCTTGGGGCGATCTTTCAGAGAAATTTTACGGGAAATCTTTAGGTAAGTCACTTGTGATCATTGTTAGTCAATAGTATTGAATTACCATCGAATATTCTGACTAGATTACATGTTTTTTGAGGTGTAATTCGAGAATTTGGGCCTAGGGATTTGAAAATAAGATTTGAGGATTTGAAGGTTGAATTGATATCAGAATTTGGTAAATTTGGTATGGTTGGACTCGTGGTTGAATGAACGTTCATATTTTGTAACTTTTGTCTAGTTACGAGACGTGGTCCCTAGTAGCGAATTTTTAGTGGACTTTCGAATTTTATTGGAAAATTAGTAATTTCATATGGAATTAATTCCTATAATTTGTATTGACTGAATTGAATTAATTGTGACTAGATTCGAGGCGTTCGGAGGATGATTCACGAGGCAAAGGCATATTGAAATAAAGAATTACACAGTTTGAGGTAAGTAACATTTCTAAACTTGGTTCTGAGGGTATAAATCCCTGAATTACGTGTTATATCGATTGTTTGGAGGTGACGCACATGCTAGGTGACTGGCATATGGGCATACACTATAGTAATTATGCCTTAATTGATTATGTGGAGTTGCATAATCAAATAATCATGTCATTATCCACATATCCTCCACGTGTTAGAGGAAATTGAATTGAGACTCATGTTAAAGATCATGTTTAGGCTATGTGCCGATATTTTTGGGACCCATGGGGGTCGTCTTGCTGTTGAATTATTTGTTTACAAATGTAAATTGTGTACTCAGTCACATTCATCATTGCATATCACATCTCAATCTCTGTTGCTATTCATTGATACATCATAACATCATGTCGGGTTGATTTTCATGTCATTGAGAGCCCGAGAAACTGGAGATTTTGAGTGATATTTATGAGATCGGGCTGTACGCCGCAACATGTTTTATTTATTTATGCCTGGATCTGGATATTATAGCGATTGGGCTGAAGGAGCCCCTCCGGAGTCTGCACCCCCCACAGTGAGCGCAGTTTATTTATATTCGGGATGGAGTTCCTTGGGCATGGAGTTGCCTTATTTATTTATATTTGGGATGGAGTTCCCTGGGCATGGAGTTGCCTTATTATTTATATTCGGGATGGAGTTCCCTGTGCATGGAGTTGCCTTATTTATTTATATTTGGGATGGAGTTCCCTGAGGCGGATCGGCCTCATACGGTACTGAGTGACTGACTGTCAGTTGATATATATATGTATTAGGGATGGAGTTCCCTGGGCTGGATTAGCCATATACAGTACTGAGAGGTTGAGTATTCTGAGAGTGTAAGTACACGAGATTTCCATTGTGGAACATCACACACAACATATATGTTGGCATGTAGATATAGAGATGTCATATTCCTCATATCATGCAGAATTTATCTATTTTACTTATACTGAGTTTAACTGTTGAGCTTGAAAGCATGCCTACATTTCTGTACTATTATTTCTATATTGGGTTGTACGTGTTGAGTTCGTCACTACTTTTGGCCCAAAGGTTAGTCTTGTTACTTATTGAGTTGGTTGTACTCACACTAAATCATGCACCTCATATGCAGATCCAGGTACTTCAGGATACGACAGTTTCTAGATTTGGGGATCCATCTGTTGGAGACTATCGAGGTAGTTGTTTGGCGTCTGCAGACCTTGCCCCTCTCTCCCTTTCAGCTATTGTGTTGTTCTATATTTTCAGACAGTATTTTTATTAGTCAAACTATGTTGTCATTTAGATGCTCATGTACTTAGTGACACCGGATTTTGGAAGTGTATTTGTATATGTATTTGTGGGATTTTATGTTAAATCTAAATATTATATTTTCAAACTTAAAAGATTAAAGTATTTTATTGAGGTTGTCGGCTTACCTAGTATTAAGATAAGCGCCATCATGACAAGTATGATTTTGGGTCGTGACACTCATAGTAGAAAATGAAAAAAACAAAGAAGAAATACTAATTAAACCCATAATATAAAATTAAAATGATAAAATATGATATTTTTGTCCCAAAATAATCACAAATTACCCAAAATGGTAAACTACAACAGCTACAACAGCTACAACTAAGAAAACTTCAAAACTTGACCTAAAAATGTGATTCCCGTCTATTTATAGTGGCCCAGAATTTGATGATAAAAATGCCCTTCGGGAGGTTCTGCGGTCGCACAATTTCATATGCGGTCCGTATATTGCTTGAGTCTGCGGGTGGATAGATTCTACAGCCGCACAATTTGATTTGCGGCTGCACTTCAGCTTTTGCGGCTGCACAATTCATGTGCGGTCCACACTTCAGGAAAGGCTTCAGTCTTGGTCATTTTGCACACTCTCTGAACTTTTTGAATTCTTGTGAGTGCGACCATGTTTTGCGGCCGCACAAATTGTGTGCGGTCCGCACTTCTTCTTCAATCACTTCTTGGCTTCTACATCATATCTGCAACTGCAGAGAGAATTTTGCGGTCCGCACTTGCTTCTGCGGCCGCAAAAATATTTCCACTGACTGCATGCACCCATTCTTGCCTTGTGAGTCGGAACATTCCTTTTTGAGCCCGCATCTCCAACATTCCTGTAATTTGCATATTTTTATTAGTTTTGGAAATATAAATCAACACTTTCGGGCTAAAACAAAATCAAAAATATACTAATAAGTGGTCAAAATCCACACTTATCAAACTTCTGCGGACCGCACTTCTGGTCTGCTGCGCCCCTTCTTGCCTTGTGAGTCAAAACACTCCTTTTTGAGTTGGATTTCTTTATTTGAGCCCACATCTCCATCATTCCTGCAATTTGCATACTTTCATTAATTTTGGGAACATGAGATCTATGAGACTTTCACTCTTATCACTCACGAACGCTATCAATGAGAACTATGAGACTTTAGGCGTTGATGTGACACCCACTGCAACCCCCAAGTACGAGACGCCACCTCCTCCTATTGTAGCACAATGAAACCAAATGGAAAAGGGGCCTCCACGTCCATAGGACAATGGACGCCACCTACCATGAAAAGACTCCTCAAAGCATGGTTGACCTATACATTAGTAAGTGTGCTTAACAAACAATCTCCATGCACGTCCATAGAAACCGCAAGAGCCCATACGATACAACAAGGAGATAAACAGAGCAATCAACCAGACCCTCTAACGCTAGGTATAACTCACAATGTTCTTGACAGTGCAGGTGATGTCGTCCTCGCTTCTGTTCTGAAACGAATGGAAGAAATGGAGAATGAGAACAACACGCTCAGAGACCAAATGAAAGAACACCAAGAACGAGTCAACAAGATACCGGGCGAACCTAAGATACTGCTAAAGAGAGACACTGGCAGGTTCGTAGAGCAGCCGTATAGTGAGGAAGCAGCCCCACATGCCATACCAAAAACCTTCAAAATACCATCATATCTCATGATATACGGTGGGACAACCGATCCCAAAGATCATGTGACTCATTATGTCACCGTTATGAAGGGCAACAACCTCACCAAGGAAAATGTGTCCTCCATTTTGCTAAAGAAATTTGGCGAAACAATCACTGGAGGGGCATTAACAACTACCAGCTCGCTTCATAGAAACCTTCAAAGAAATGGCCGATAAATTCGTGATGGTGCATGTCGGGGCCAAGGCAAGCTTGTAAGCCACCTCCCCAATCCTCTGAAGTACCTCAAACGACCCAATATACCAAGGGCTTAACTTTCCCTTCCTCTCGAACCTCATAACACCCTTCATAGGTGAAACCTTGAGCAGAACCTTCTCCTCAACCATGTAAGCAACATTACGGACCTTCCTAACGGCATAACTCTTCTGTCTAGACTGCGCCGTGCAAAGCCGCTCTTGAATCAATTTAACCTTGTCCAGAGCATCCTGAACCAAGTCAGTACCCAACAGCCTAGCCTCACCCGGCTCAAACCAACCCACCGGAGATCTACACCGTCTCCCATACAAAGCCTCATACGGAGCCATCTGAATGCTTGACTGGTAACTATTGTTGTAGGCAAACTCTTCAAGTGGCAGAAACAGATCCCAAGAACCCCCAAAATTAATGACACAAGCGCATAGCATGTCCTCCAATATCTGAATAGTGCCTCGGACTGTCCGTCCATCTGTGAGTGCTATTAAACGTGGTTGTTATTTCTCCTTCTCTCATGATGTATGTATTGTATTTATGATTCTTTTTACTGAAGGCGATTTATGGTTTCTGTTAACCTTTATAGTTTAGTGCTTGCATGTGTGTGTTTTCGGATGTAGTGAGTCTCTATTATTTATTATAATATGCGGATGGTGTATTAGGGTTTGTTTTTTGTATAGTCATTATGTAGTGTAAGGTTTATATTTGGGACTGTGTTGTATCTCTTTTTGGGTAAAGAAGGATTTTCGTTTCTCGCAAAGATGATTGTATATGGTCCCCAATTTCTATTATATATGGTGGGATGTGGGACATTTTTGTGTTGTTCCTTTATTGATTACTATACATTTTTGTTATTTATTTATTTTTTGTGGTCCACCATATCATTTGTTTAATAATGTCGAGACTCAACTATATCTTTCAATGTCTGGGAATACATTAAAGTTTCTATTTAGTTCTGTTAGCCTTTGTCTAACTCTTGTGTATGTCATTTATTGCTTTATACTATTTTGTCTGATTCATATAGGGATGCCCTTTATTATATTCAATGTTTGGGAATACATTAAAGTTTTTACTATTATATTTAGTTATGTTAAGTTTGTATTATTTTATTCAATTCTACCATTTATTGATTTCTACTATTTGTTCTAATTCATATGGGAATGCCCTTTATTATATTCAATTTGGTTAATCCTTTTCCCTTATTTATTTTGTAGGTTAAGATGGTTAATGTGGATTTGTTATTCAATAATGGAGGTGACTGAAAAATTATGCCAACATTAGTAAATTCAATAAAGCTGGTGCACACATGGAAACAATACGATTCTGACCTTCTGTCTTTTATAGATTTAGTAAATGAATATACCTCATATACTATAGGATATGATGGTGTTCAACAACTGATACTTTGTGGTCCTTCTGGTAGATATTATGATGTAACAGGAGATAAGGGTATTAGGACTTTATAAAATATGGTTTCTAACCATTTTAATATAATTAATCTATTTGCTGATGAGGATAGTGAAATAGGGGTAAATATTCCTAATATTGTCGACCACACTTAATCACAAAACGTAGATTGTGAGGTTGCAACTGATTGTAGTTCAAATGAGAGTGAAGATGATATTGATTTTTCATATTATGACTCTGAAGATTTAGAAGTACTTGCACTACAAAAAAGGGAGATTTCTGATAAGTTGATTGATTACAAAGAACTGTATAAAGGAATGACATTCAAAGATATACTTGAGGCTAGAAAAATAATAAATTTGTATTGTTTAGCAAACTGTTATGGTTTGAAACAACTCAAGAGTGACACCAAAAGACGGAGGTAGAGGTGTGAGGTTGGCGTCCTATTTGTTTGTCTCATTTTTTATGATAAGAATGGTGGTGGGGTTAAGATCAAAACTCAAAACATAATTGTAACCCTACATATGACAACTCTAGGATTGATTTTAATACTATAGCAGAATATTTTAAGAACAAGTTGCAGGAGAATTCAATGATCAAAGTTAAGGAAATGATAGTCTCCTTAAAAAATATCTTCAACATCAATGTTAGCCATACAAAGTGTAAGAGGGACAAGAGAACGATACTTGAATCTCTTGCTAGTAGTTTTACTGATGAGTATAATAAGATAGAGGCATATGCTAATAAATTGAGGCTGAGTAATCCATAGAGTAATGTAATAATTACCTTATGTACTTGTTGAAGGAAAGAGAAGATTTTCTAGGATGTATATATATTTTCATACTCTAAAAATAGGGTTTTTGAGTGGGTTGAGACCCTTTATCGGCCTGCATGAAACTTTCTTGAAAGGAAAGGCCAAAGATCAACTTTTAGTTGTTGTTGCTCTAGATTCAAGGAATAATATTTATCTTATTGCTTAGGATGTTGTGGATAAAGAAACAAAGGTCACCTCGACCTGGTTCTAGACATTATTGAACAATTTATTAGACCTCAAGCTGGGAGAAGGATACACATTTATGTCAGACATGCATAAGATACTTATACTATTTCACTTAAATGTTATTCTTTTAAAATTATTGACAGTTTCCTTTCTATTTTAAATGTTTAATTTTTTGCATTCTTATATGTAGGGCTTGATTGAGGCAGTTCAGACAGTAGTTCCTGATGCACACCGAGGCTAACTGGGGCAGAAGATGGGGTGCTGGGGATTTAAAGAAAACATGTTGTGGTGGTGTGCATGGAGTAGCTATGCAGAAGACTTCAAGGACTGTCACGACCCAAAATCTCACCCGTCGTAATGGTACCTATCTCGATATTAGGCAAGCCGACAACATCAATAACCACAATTTCTTGTAAATACTGAAAACATAATATTTAAATTTAAGAGAAAATCCCACAAACATAGATATAAACAATCCCAAAATCCGGTGTCACTGAGTACATGAGCATATATACATTACAAGTCTAAAAAATCTGGTCTATAATAATCTGAGACCAAATACAATAAATAAAAGGATAGGGAAGGAGAGACAAGGTCTGCGAAATATAGCAGCTACCTCTGAATCTCCAAAAAATTAACTGTGTGAAAGAATCAACACCCACTGTGTCCGAGATCACCTGGATCTGCACACGAAGTGTAGGGTGTAGTATGAGTACAACCAACTCAGCAAGTAATAATAATAAATAAGGAACTGAAAGTAGTGACGAGCTTCTCAGCTAAGTCCAAATACGGTACTTTCCAACATAAAAGGGTAGGCATTCTATCAAGTTCAACATTTAATATTTCACAAAAATTTCATATCAAATTTGACTGACACAGAAAATAAAAAAAATTTGAATTTCCAAAATAGTGATATATGACAGCTGAAATGCAGCAAATAATGCAATCAATGCATTTTCTCAGAGGAACAATCACTCAGTCCTCCCATTCACTCCAACCTCACGGTCACTCTTTCCTCACAGTCACTCGGCACTCGCACTCCGTAAGTACCTGCGCTCACTGTGGGTGTCTATAGACTCCGGAGGGGCTCTTTCAGCCCAAGCGCTATATCAAACCAATCATGGCATAAATCAATGAAACATGTTGCGGCGTGCAGCCCGATCCTATAAATATCCTCACAGTTAGGCCCTCGGCCTCATTCAGTCATCAACCTCTCTAGCCTCTCAGGCTCTCCGAAATCATGATAATCAGCCCAAAAATGATAATATGATGTATTAATAAATAACAATAGAAACTGAGATATGATATGAAATGAATAAACATGACTGAGTATGAAATTACAATTTGAACATATAATTCAACCACAGAAATGACCCCAGTGGGTACCAATACTAACATCATATGTCTAAGCATGATTTTTAATATGAGTCTCAGCTCAATTTTCTCTAACACCTAGAGAATGTACCGGTATCAACAGATTATTCAACTACACAGTTTCATGAAATTTGAACAAGTCACAATTCCTACGATGCATGCCCACACGCCCATCACCTAGCATGTGTGTCACCTCAAAATCAATCACAAAACAGATAATCCGGGGTTTCATACCCTCAGGACCAAATTTAGAATTGTTACTTACCTCAAACCGTGTAATTCTTTATTCCTCTATGCCCTTGCCACGAGAATTGGTCTCTGAAAGCCTCGTATCTAGCCACAATTAATTCGATTCAGTCAATACCAATTATTGTAATTAATTTCATAAGAAAATACGATTGTTTCCAATAAAAATTTGTTTACAAAATATGAACGCCCATCCAACCACGAGTCCAGCCGTATAAATTTTACCAAATTCTGACATCAACTCGGCCCTCAAATCTTTAATTAAAGTCTTTGAAGATTTCTACCATTTTCAACCCAATCTTTACCCATTTGAACTCAACAATCTTTTCATAAACCTTATTGATACGTATAAATAATACTCTTACACCCAAGAATCATACTCTTAATCACCCATCTTTATCCAAACTCGAAATTGAAGACTAGGGGTTAGAACCTTACCTCTTGGATGAAGATCTTGTGATATTTCCTTGTTGGATTTCAAAACTTGAACAAGATCTTGATGAACAAAGCACTTGAGCTTCTTCCTCTCTCTAGAACACTCTCCCTTCTCTCTAAAAATGTCAGATTTTTGCTCCAAAATGAGCTTCAAGGGCTATAAATCAAAGTTGGGTCGGGTCAAAAATTAGAAAGAATGGAAGCCCCAACGCAGTTATGCGATCGCATAACACGTATGCGGTCCGCATATCGGCCACATAATTTGGCCTGCAAAATTGGGCATGACTGACCCGGTCTGCGGTCATTATGCGGCCCGCGCACCTGTTGTGCGATCGCATAATACACCACAGAACGGGTTTGCGGTCGCATAATGTACCGCAGATTTTTCTCAAATCTTACCTCACAGCTGCTTCACTCTGTGGCCATTATGCGGTCCGCAGAGTGATTCTATTACCGCATAATGAACCGCAGAAATCCATCTTTCTGTCACAAATTTTCCTTCACTCCCCAGTGTATTGTTCAACCCGCAGAAATACTAATTGATCTACCTCGGCACCACAAAACCTTAATTTTCTTAGCAAAAATTCTTCAGGGTCGTTACACATAAGTGAACATCCAGTCAACCTTTAAACTTAAATTATAAACCTTGGAACTAAGTATTCCAAATCATTCCAAAACCTTACCGGACCCGAAACAATTACCCAGGCAAGTCAAGTAACAATCGTAAATCACAATTTGAGCAGTAAATGGGAAAACGTGGTTTTAATACTCAAAACGACCAACCGGGTCGCTACATGGACCAATTGAAAAACTTGCGGGAAATTGATAAAGAAGTTGATGAAGACTTGTTGAGGTATCCTCCACAATCATGGAGTAGAGCATACTTTGACACAGTATGCAAGAACCAACAAGTGGACAATAACCTAAAGGGATCCTTCAATTCACGGACACTGGATGCTAGGCACAATCCAATTATAAGAATGCATGAAGACATAAGAGTTAAGGTGATGAATATGTTTAGAGAGCATGAAGGTGATGTGATGACATGGACTGAAAATGTAATTCCTCATACCATGTAGTTATATTATCAATTATTAAATAGTGCACAAAAATTTAATGTTGATTCTAATGGACAAGATGGTTATGAGGTGAATGAAGGAACTTCTTGTCACGACCCGAAATTTTCCACCGACGGGACCGTGATGGCGCCTAATATTTCACTTGCTAGGCAACCAACGTTAGAAAATAGTTAAACCAATTCCTTATTTCCATTCAGTAAATAACAATAATTAACTAAGATGAAATATAAGAGGTGCAGAATTTTATAAAACTGTATTAATTACTACCACCCGGATTTGGAGTCACGATTCACGAGCATTCTAGAATTTACTACAAGTAATAGTCTGAAAGAAATACAACTGTCTGAATGAAAGAAAATAACAGTGACATAAAAGGTAGATGGAGACTTCAAGGTCTGTGAACGCCGACAGATCTACCTTGAGTCTCCGGACAGCGGACCAATAGCAAAATCTCGATCCACCTGAGCTGGTATCAAAGTCTGCACAGAAAGTGCAGAGTGCAGCATCGGTACAACCGAACCCATGTACTGGTAAGTGTCGAGTCTAACCTCGGCGAAATAGTGACGAGGCTAGGACAAGACACCCACATATAACCTGAACAGTATAATCATACTAGTGGCAACAACAGTAAATAAAGAAATAACGCAAAAATAATGGGAAGGGAACATACAGTGGGGAATACAACATAAAGAGTGAGAATAATGAAAAGACATAATTAAACCGAAAATCCTTAAACGAATTAAGCAATTAAAACAGCAAGGAAAACTGCACGGCATCACCCTTCGTGCTTTTACTCTCAACCTCACCAAATAATAAATAAGACTGCACTGCATCACCCTTCGTGCTTTTACTCTCTTCCTCACAATATAAATAATTCATGCACGACATCATCCTTCATGCTTTACACCCTTCCTCACAATATAAATAAATCATGTACGGTATCACCCTTCGTGCTTTACACTCTTCCTTACAATTCACATAATCAATAACAACGGATAGAGAGAAGTTTCACAAAGAAATTAATATTTCATCAGTAATTACTTTCACAATTTAACATCTCAACCTCGAATCAATATTCACAATTTTTATCGACCTTGGTGGAATCAGATACAAGTCTCCCAACATTTCAACAACAACAATAAGCATGGATAACAAGATTTAAGACTACAAATTTGCAAGAATGGAATTTCACTCGCATGCTATGACTCGACCACAACGTATATATGCTCGTCACCTCAACTATACATCGTATTCAACAACAAAACACGTAGAAAATACTCACACAATACCTATTCCCTCAAGCCAAAGTTAGACACAATACTTACTTTGCTCCAAAGTCCACTAAATTCTCAATCACAGCTTTTCCTTTGGAATTCACCTCCAAACCACTCGTATCTATTCAAAAATGACTCAATAACATTAAATATTGCTAAAGGAATCAATTATATTTCATAAATTAAATTTCTCAAATTTTCCTCTAAAGGGTTGAAAAATCGACCCCGGGCCCGCTTGGTCAAAACCCGAGTTTCGGACCAAAATTTTTTTACCCATTCACTCCCGAGCCCGAATATGTAATTAGTTTTGGAATCCGACCTCAAATTGAGGTCTAAATCCTCAAATTTTGAAATTCTTAAGTTCTACCAGAAAATCCTAATTTCACCATAACAATTCTAGATTCTAGGTTGAAATCTTGTTATAGGATGTAAAAGATTGAAAGAAAAGAGTTAGGAATCACTTACCTATGATTTGGGGAAGATTTGGTCTTTGGAAAATCGCCTCTTGATGTTTAGGTTTTTGAAAAATTGAAGAATGAATGAAAAATCCCGTCTNCTGGTATCAAAGTCTGCACAGAAAGTGCAGAGTGCAGCATCGGTACAACCGAACCCATGTACTGGTAAGTGTCGAGTCTAACCTCGGCGAAATAGTGACGAGGCTAGGACAAGACA
>AWOL01S0029573.1:0-50049 GCA_000715115.1 Nicotiana otophora
GCCGGAAAATAGTCGCCGGCCGTGCCGGACTACCTTTAATTAGGGTTTAAAAACTTAAAGAGGAAGCTTATATTAGTAAGAAACATAATTTTATACTTTTGGGATGACATCGTCTAATAATCCTCTTATATTTAGAAATTTTACATTCCAATGGATATATAAGTGAGTAGAGTTAGAGGTAAGATATCCTCTATATATTTTCTTCCAAGAAAGTAATAAAATTAAGCTATCAGGGACGACAAAAGCTTGAATATAAATCGAGACTTTATATATAATTTTAATATATATTTTTTAAAATTTTAATTTTATAACGATTGACATGCAATACATGTGTATTAAGTTGTAACATATAATGCAACCATAAAAAAACACAAACGTACACTTGCACTTCACATAAGCTTTGATGTTTTTGCATAAGTTAAAATAAATATTTTTAGGATGCATTATGTCAAAATTTTATTATCTCTCCAAGCAGCACGTAATCAATCTTTTTTTCTTTAAATATAGATTTCATATTAAATTTTTTTTATTTAATTATACTTCTAACATTTAGAATTTTAAAATTAATTAAAATTTAGCTATTAAATTTTATCTTATGTGAATTATGATAAACTCCTAATATTTTATAATTTAAAATCAAATGAGATTTTACTTATTTTTCCTTAAGCTTTTATGAAATTTTGCTTTTGTATTCTTTTATGACGTCTCTCTATTGTTTGTGATTTTTTTTCTTTTCATTTTTTGTCAAGGCATTTATTTTAGTACAATTATTTATTATTAAAATTAATTTAAGATGTAACTTACTTTTATTTTAAATATATTTTGTATTCATACAAACGACTAAATTGGTAAACAAAATACAATCCTTTAAAACTTTATGTTAGCACCCTTTTAAAAATAATCTTAACCTTATTCATATTTTTTAATTACTATGTACTTACGAGTTCTACTTTCGTATATTAATTAATAAATTATATCATGATATAGCATAAAAGACAATGAAGGAAACTTTTACACGGGGATGTGGTTGGGTTTCATCATAATATCAACAAAAAATAATTTTTTTTTTTGAAACTTATATTTTTTAAAATATTTGTTCAATAACTCAAACACATTATATAATAATATTTATATAATTTTTAAAAATTATATATTAATTGATATAGGTACACGCGCTTTGCGAGTACCCTAAGACTAGTATTATTAAATATGAACATTTTTTGTTTGGTTCTAGATTTGATTCTAATGGTCTCGTTTTTGTTAAACTCTTCACTAAGTTTCTCTTATTAATTTCTTTCCTTTTCTGGTTAAACTATACTGACCGACTTTTCTAGTTTTAAAATTTAAAGGGCATCCGTTTAGTTGAATTTTTCATCACAACGACCACCCATGTTGTTAGTTTATGTTACTAACGACGTCATACCCCCATAAATTTGTTTGTGTGAATATAAGAACCATCTTAAACTTCCACTTTTTACATTACAAAAATATAATTTTCTAAATTGTTGAAGAACATTTAAACGAAAGTAGTTGATCAAGAGTGAAATAAAAGTTAAATTCATGAAAATGCTTAAAATACGTAGCTTAGTCTTCGCTTTATATCTTTTTTCTTTGAACTTGTAACAGTTTCATCAATTATTTGTAGTTTATTCTGTAGCAATTTAAGATTGTTCAAAAATGGTATCAGCACTTTTTAGTTATTCATTTATAAAAAAAATCTAATTTAAGAAATATAATTATTGTAAGCAATATCCAAATACTTTAGGGGTCGTTTGGTTGGGAAACAAGTTATCTCATGATTGATTATCCAGGATTAGTTATCCCACCATCTCATAGGGATAAAAAAAATACTACTGTATACGGTCGAAACCGGGTTCGCCTCTTGTGTGACCTCGAGACCGAACAAGATTTCGATCTCGAGTTATATCGAACCAAGGTGCGAAGTTACATCGTTGAGCTCGTGACCTCGGGACCGAACAAGATCGAGGAAAAATTGTCGAGCCAAATAACAGAAGGCCGAAATATCCGCGATCGGTTGGAGATCACGACGGAAATCCCGACACGTATCAAGGAGAGGCCAATTAATTAGCAATTCATGAGATTTTTTTACCTTGTATAGAATTGTATTAAGAGTAGGACCCCCTACTATATAAAAAGGGTCCGATCATTTGTAACACACATTGCAATACATAGAAGAAAGCAATATACTGTCATTTCTAGCTTTTATCTTCTTATTATTTTGTTCCTACATCAATTGAAGCTTTTCTTGGTTGGAGGGTGATAGAACTCGAAGGCCAAGGTTGTTCAATTCGTGTGGTTTGCATTTATTCTTTTATTATCAATTTCAATATGAATATATTTTCTTAATTTGTATCAAGTTATATCACGTATCCTTAAAATCGTGTATAAATTCAATTGTTATCAGATTTTGAGGGTAAACAATTTGGCATCCACCGTGGGACTAAGGATAATAATGATTATCTGGTACAAACTTTCATAACACACATTATTTTACACTTGTTCTTTGGAGTATCTTTGATTATAGGACCAAAATGTCGAACTCTCAGCCAACACCCCTACATGTGGATAATGATTTCGGTCATCACAGCGAAAATGATAACATAGTGCCACGGAACGACGTACCTCCGGTTGGCCTCGATGGAGTTCCGGTTGTAGACCCAATCAACGTCAGCTTGCATGTAGCCATCAACGTAAATTTGGACGTCGATCTCGAGGGCAGCGTCCGTAGGGATGTTCGATCAGCCGCTCAAAGCACAGATGGCGGCGAAGAGGGCGAGATCAGCCTGCGGGTGATCTTCGAAATATTACAGGCTCATTAGGCAGCAATAGCCCAGCTCCAAATACCAGAATCACCCACCGAGCAAGATCAAGCCCGAGCCATCCCCAGGGAATTGTCCACAGGGTCGAATCGGCTTCAAGGAAATCGAGCAATAAAGAATCGGGGGTCGATCCTGCAATCATGAAGATGCTCTAAGAACTGACAAAACGAATTGAGTTGGGGGAAAAGAAGTTCGAGGCAAACGACAAGAAGGTGAACACTTATAACTGTAACGACCCGACCAGTCGTTTTGAACATTTATACTTTGCTCGGTTGTTTGAGGGCATGAGTAGCTCCTTATGATGTACTTTGTCTTGTGTGAATCATCGGTTTTGGTTTGCATGTATTTCATAATCGAATTAGAAGGAAGAATTTCATTGTTGAAGCTTTAAATTTGGAGAGTTGACCAAGTTTTACCTTTTAGTATTTGACATCGGATTAGAATTCTAATGGTTTCATTAGCTTTGTTAGGTGATTTTGGAGTTAGGAGCGCATCCAGAATGTGATTTAAAGGTCCGTAGTAGAATTTGACTTGAATTGGCGGAAGTTGAAAATTCGGCGATTTCGGTCGGCAGTGAAAAATTTGATATCAGGGTCAGAATGGAATTCTGAAAGTTGGAGTAGGTTTGTAGTGCTATTTATGATGTGTATGCAAAATTTGAGGTCATTCGGACGTGGTTTATTTGGTTTCGACATCGGTTGTCGAATTTGTAAGTTTAAAAGTTCTTAGGCTTGAATCCGAGGGTAATTGGGTGTTTTGATGTTGTTTTGATTGATTCGAAGGTTCGACTAAGTTCGTATGGTATTTTAGGTTTGGTTGGTATGTTTGGTTGAGGTCCCGAGGGGATCGGGTGTGTTTCGGGATGAGTTTTGAGCGAGTCCGGGCATTTCCAAAACTCAGGTATGGTTATGGTGCTTGGAATTTAGCGGACCACGGCAGAATTTCGCGGACCGCGCTTGAAAGTTCTGCAGATCCGGTGGCCCAACTTCGGAAGCCTATATCTTTTGATCTACAAGGAAGTTTGAGATGATTCAAAAACGAAAGTTGTATCCCTTCGTGTCTAGTTTCCAGAAAGGAAAATAAGTCATAATTTGGATATTTGTAGAGAAAGTTATGGCCAAAATACTAAAGCCTGGCAGTGCAGCCACCAAAAGCGCGACCGCGCTCAAAATTTCGCAGACCGCGAAGTGGGAGGCCAGAGGTGCACTTTATAAACGGGGTTTAGGGCATTATTTCATATTTTGGACATAGGGAGCTCGGTTTGTGGCGATTTTTCGTGGGTTCAAAAACTTTATCGGGGTAAATGATTCTAACTCGAATTTGGTTAATATACATGAATATATGAATGATTTCATCATCTGATTAGTACTTTGAGGTGAAAATTTGGGAAAAATTATAAAAACTTCATAAAATGAATTTTTGGGATTTGAATGTTGATTTGAAATCGGATTTGAGTGAAACTAGTATGGTTGGACTCGTGAGTGAATGAGTGTTCGTAATTTGTGACTTTTACCCAATTCTGAGATGTGGGCCAGGGGGCCGGGTTTGAGCCAATTTCTGGTTTTGGGATAATTTGATAGTGTTTCTTGTGGAATTCATTCCATTAACGTATATTGATGGTATTGTATTGATTGTGAATAGATTCAGAGCATTTGGAGGCCGAGTCGAGAGGCAAGAGCATTTCGGGGTAGGGATTTGATCGGTTTGAGGTAAGTAACGATTGTAAATCTAGTCCTGAGGGTATGAAACCCTGAATTTTGTATCATTCTACTATTTTGAGGTGACACACATGCTAGGTGACGGGCGTGTAGGCATGCACTATTGGAGATTGTGACTTGGTCCGTCCCGTAACAACTGTAAAGTTGCATATTTTGTTGAAACTATATGATACTTATATGTTTTAGAAAGAGTTTCTGTAAATTGGGCTGAATGCCATATTTTGGGCCTTGTGCCAGTACTGTGTGGACCCTTAGGAGCCTTTTCTTACTATCCTCTCACTGTTTTCGATTGAAAATCTATACTCAGTCATGGTTATACATGTTTACTGCATAACTCAGTTTTTATTACTCGGTTTTGATGCATAAATGTTGTTTTGGGTTGAATACCCTATTTTTACTGAAATGCCCGAGTGACTTGAGAGGTTTATGACTAAGTGAGGCTGAGGGCCTAATCTGTGAGGATATTTATGAGATCGGGCTGCACGCCGCAACATGTTTGATATAGGCCGATGACATGGGTGATTTATGCCATGATTTGGCTTGATATAGTGCTTGGGCTGAAGGAGCCCCTCCGGAGTCTGTACACACCCCTAGTGAGTGTAGGTATCTACTGAGTGCGAGTGCTGAGTGCTGAGTGACTTGGAGGCATGAGTGATTGTGAGGTATACCCGAGTGGCACGAGTGATTGTGAGGTATGCTCGAGTGGCATGAGTGACTGTGAGGTATGCCCGAGAGGCATGAGTGACTGTGAGGTTTGCCCGAGAGGCTATATATGAGTGATGTTTTACCCGAGGGGCTATTTATGATTTCATCACTTTTTCTTACCTTTGCATTGAGCCTTTGTTTGAAAACTGTTGAAAAATATCTTTAAATGATATTACTGGAACTGGGTTTAAACGAGATGATTTGATTCAAACACTGATTTTGCATGTTGTATTTTACTGAGATTTCATGATATGAACTTTATATGCTTATTTCTCGTCACTACTGCTCAGTCTTTATTTATTGTTGTTACTTACTGAGTTGGAGTACCCACATTACTCCTTGCACCTTGTGTGCAGATTCAGGCGTATTTGGACACGGTAACGGCTGTTGACTATTCTAGTTGCAGATTTTCCCGGGGATAGGAAGGTGCTGCCTGGCGATCGCAACCCTGCTCTTCTCCCTCTTATCTTCCTTTAGTTGTATTTAGCTATTTTTCTGGCTGAGTTCGTCTTGATATTGTTAGACAGATTGTAGTAGATGCTCATGACTAGTGACACCCCGATGTCAGGCTTTTCTTTTCCGCATTTTTGTTTTGATTTGAACTCCTTTATGAAAGTTTTTACGCTTAATATCCTTGAAATAAAAATATCGATTTGTTTTGGAATGAGTTAGCTTGCCTAGTTCCACGATAGGCGCCATCATGACATGTTAGGTTTTTGGATCGTGACAGATTGGTAGCAGAGCTTAAGTTACATAGGTCTCACGAGTCATGAACGGGTTTAGTAGAGTCTTGCGGATTGGTACATAGACGTCTGTACTTATCTTCGAGAGGCTGCAGAACCCTTAGAAAAATTTTACTTTCTTGTATTCTATCGTGCAGAATTGATTTAACTTGGAATATAACTCCTTGAATTCCTTCCACGCATTCGTATGCGCACATGAGCGCTCGGTATTAGTTGTGCATCGCTGGCTTGTGATTCTATGAACGAGGTTCGAGATGTGTATTATGTGTTTTGGTGATGGGCTAGTCTGGAGGACTTGAGGCCTGGTTTAGACCACAGTTTACGCTCGGTAGCTTCAGTTGTAACTTGTACAATTGGACTCATATGTCCGGTGATGGCCCTATAGTAGAATTTGTGGCTCGATGAGCGGTGGAATGGCGGTATGATGGGTATGATATGACCGCGGGATGTATTAAGACGATTCAAATGTGACGAGAAGTGTTTTTTTGAAATGTAAAGGAAGGCTATTGGGTGCTTGATTTTCGTTTTGATGTGTCCTACAGTCTCGAGTGTGAATGTTTTGAAGGATCTTTCACATTGTTAAATTTTGGGGCAAATTAAATTCTCATGTCTGTCAATGAGT
Source organism: Nicotiana otophora (assembly GCA_000715115.1). Taxonomy (NCBI): domain Eukaryota; kingdom Viridiplantae; phylum Streptophyta; class Magnoliopsida; order Solanales; family Solanaceae; genus Nicotiana; species Nicotiana otophora. The sequence goes on from AWOL01S0029573.1 coordinate 6,629, forward strand.
TGGACTCAAGAAGAGTAAGTGACTGTGTAGTAATGGTGGTTGCAAATGGGTATTTTGATGGTGATGGCTCGAGAAAGATAATCTTCGAAGAGACTTAGAGTCGGTAACATTCTATTGGTTCTGGTACGACAGAGATTGGGCAGCAAAGTATGAGGGAAGACATGATGGGTAGCGTTTTGCGGTGGTTGAAGTACTAGCAAGACATGTAGGAGAAGTAGAGGTTGAGAAGTTTCTTAAAGGAGATGATTTAACCGAAGTAAGAGTGGTAGATTATCATATGAATTCACTTGTAGGGTAGTCGTGCGCCTTGAGAAAGTGTATAATGGTTTGGAATCGTGTTAGTATGTGATTTGGCCTGCGGACTCTATTTGGAGTGATGGTTACTGTACAAAGGAAGATTTAATATGGCAGAAAGGAGTGTGTTTGAAATGAAGAGAGGCGTGAAGATCTGATTATCGTGTCAGGTGCAATATGACTTGAGTTTGGAAGGTATTGTTGAACATACAGTTGATGTCAATAGGGAAAGTACATACTTATACAAATGGTGGGCGAGCATGAACTCAGGAGAATTTACGGATTTTATGGTCGTTGCACTCAGTGCAGTGTCATTGGGAGATATCAGTAAGGAATTCCACATATGGGTTATCTCCTGTGTGCAGTTAGCGGTGGCATGATGTTGATGAAGCTTTTACGAGGAATATTACTTGCTACCCGGTAGGAGGTCGCGTGTGTGATTGTGGCTGGCGATTCAGAATGTTCATGAAAAGCTTAATAAAAGATTTCGAGAAGTCTGAAGGGTTAACAGTGCGAGATCTTGGCTTAAGGCTAAGTGGGGGAGTCTGCTATCGACGAGTTGATTGCACGGTTATGTGTCGTATTAGTTTCGGTTCGGGGTATACTGGTGAATCAGTTATGACTTGCAGAGGTCGAGATCGAGGATGACTCGGGTAAGGGAATTTCTGGACACAAGTTGTATTACACTCTATGGTTATAGGAGGACCATAAAATAATTGAGTGGTTATTCACAAATAATGTAGTGTACATGGAGCGAGAATTTGCTCGGTTGCATAGGAGTGTGTGTTACNCTCACAAAGAATGTAGTGTACATGGAGCAGGAATTTGCTCGGTTGCGTAGGAGTGTGGGTTACTCTTTATTTCCCTTGGGTGTTAGTATGCTAATGGGGCATATGTCGTTTCGGTCCGTTTGGTCGGTTAATTCGAGATTTGAGTAGAGTGGGTGACTTTCAAGAATGGTTCCAATGGATTCAAGATTTATATATATGGCTAGAAAACTGGGAGTTGCATTGACCGGTGTCGAGACTTGTGGCATTTTATATCATTGTGAATTATGCATTTTAGTATCAAGAAGGTGAAGGAAACAATTTTAGGTTCACATAAGGTCTCATCGGAGTAAGCATTTTGGTTGTGGAACCTTTGGGATACATAAAAAGGGAATTCAGCTGCTTATAAGCCTTAGGGCGGTGTGATTCTATGCTAGAGTTCATGGGGCAAGTTTTAGTTAAGGATAGTAGTGTTCTAACAAGGAAAAACTAGCAATTTGAAGGCAATTTGGAAAGGACTTGGATAAATAGGACAACTTGGTAGTAGGTTGGGTTAGCACAGTAATGGGTATGATCAGTTCTTTGGGTACTTATGACGTGGCTAGTATCTACAGGGGTTTCGTGGCAATGCTTTCGGATTTGGCAACCTGTGTGGCTTGGTGGAGTTAGAGGAATTCAGTTCAGATAGCTTGGTTATGTGCAAATAGATTTCAAAGTGTTCATGATGGTTTCTACCATGGTTTGAACCGGATATTTTCTACCGGTGTACGTAACGTGTTGTGTGTTATAATTTCCTCCTAGAAAGATGCAAGAAGGAGGTTTCTGACTAATAAGGTATGTAATTTGCTAGTGACTCAGAGTTGATAATGGAATTTTTATGCTTGTCACATGATGTCATAATAGATGTAGTGTGTTGTGTGGGAATATGATTTACATGTACAAGATCACAGTTCAGTTTTGAAGGGAAGGACATAAATTCTTAGGTAGCATGAGCGGTTTCAGTTGACTAGGTAAATGATATTACTATTTGGTATGGCTTGATGAGAGTGTACATTTCAGAAAGGGGCAGCGTGTTATGATTTATGGGTACTTCGCTGGTATTGCGGCACTCTTCCGGTTGATCGACTGCTAATATTCAAATTTTTTTCAGGTGGCACAGAAGAATTTTTAAAATATTTCTCATGGGATGATTGTGTATGAGAGAGATATTAGTCATTCGGCCGGTGGAGGTGAAATTAAATATGGTGATTCGTGTGTTTTATGAAATTGGGGATTAGGAGTCCTCAGGAGCAGATTGTTTCATGGTTGTGGACTGTGAAGTTGTGACCGGAGCTAACCAGGTGATAGAATGTGTTATGATTCAGTCATTGTGGACTTTCGGAGGTTATTTATCTATTTGTGGTTGACCAAAGTTGATTTGGGGCCCATTGGTAAGCCCAATTAGGATATGTATTCTACACCGAGCCGGATTGGTTGGCTCCATACTGCTATTATTGAAGGATGTGCCATTCGGTTGATGTGAGGCTTATTCGTGTTCTGAAATGATCTGTGAGTTACTCTTCTATGCTACGAGGAGTTGTGATTCGTTGGTTACATGCACATATGGTACGGTTCTATTGTGGCCTTATAGCGGAATTTGAGCAAGAATAGTATTGGATATTGCTTGGTTGATGGCGTATTGGTCATGTTCTTTCGGGTTTTGTGTGGCATGGTGTCGTTTGCTTCTCCGTGGTTATGGTAATGTACTTTGGGTACTTGATGTCGAATTGCGCATGGTTGTTGATTTTAGCAGGGTGGCTTGAGGTGTTTCATATGGACTAGTATTTGGATAGGGTCGCATATTGCAGCAGAGTTATGTGGAAATATGATTCTTTGTGTAATATTCGTGTGTTATGGTTCTGCGGTGTGTGATAGGTTCTTAGCATTGCGTCGGGGTGGTACCTATCGAGCTTGCAGAACGGTTCTCCTGTTTGGGTCATTGTTACGATTGGGTACATTTGGAATGTTGCTATCTGGTGCACGGATTGCACGGGTTGTGGCTTTAGATTGTATTGATGTGTCATGTCACTATAGTGGTCATGTTGGATGAGACGAGGTCATTGGGCCTAGAATGGATGTTATCGAATTTGATTGTGGTATAATTGGGAGGATAATATCGGAAGTCGACTTTGAAATTAGCTATAGTTCTTGTAGAAGGAATGAGAGCTCCATGACCTGTTGGTCTAATGAATGGTTATGAATTCGGTATGTCTCTTTCATCATCGACAGTGTACGAAGGTTTTAGAATGAGGTTTTGTCTGATATGAGGTTTACTACCGGCACTGGGTTGATTTGAGCTGATAATGTGATTAGAAATAACTGCTTCGAGCATTCGAGCTATGCGGTATTTGAATTTGAGTATTTGAATTATGGTTACAGTTTTTGGTACAGCTTGTTCAGACTTGTACGGTATGTATATGCGAACTTCTAATCTTATAGGAAATTTCTGATGTTGGAAATTTGATTCGAAGGCTTGTGGGCTAGGTTGAATTGAGAAATTTTAGTTATGCTGTGCTATCGGACCTGTATGGGATATGGTGACGTGGGATCACCCCCTGTGCATAGGAAAGTTACACAGTGATTTGATAACTTTTGGAACAACTCGGGGCATGTTCGAGGACGAACGTATGTTTAAGTGGGGGATGATGTAACGACCCGACCGATCATTTTGAACATTTGCACTTCGCTCGGTTGTTTGAGGGCATGAGTAGCTCCGTATGATGTACTTTGTCTTGTGTGAATCATCGGTTTTGGTTTGCAGGTATTTCAGAATCGAATTGGAAGGAAGAATTTCATTGTTGAAGCTTTAAATTTGGAGAGTAGACCAAGTTTGACTTTTTAGCATTTGACCTCAGATTGGAATTCTGATGGTTCCATTAGCTTTGTTAGGTGATTTTGGTGTTAGTAGCGCGTCCGGAATGTGATTTGGAGGTCCGTAGTGGAATTTGGCTTGAATTGGCGAAAGTTAAAATTTTGGCAATTTTGGTCGGCAGTGGAAAATTTGATATCGGGGTCGGAATGGAATTCTGGAAGTTGGAGTAGGTTTGTAGTACCATTTGTGATATGTGTGCAAAATTTGAGGTTATTCGTGCGTGGTTTAGTTGGTTTCGGCATCGATTGTCAAATTTGTAAGTTTAGAAGTTCTTAGGCTTGAATCCGAGGGTAATTTGGTGTTTTGATGTTGTTTTGAGTGATTCGAAGGTTCGACTAAGTTCGTATGGTGTTTTAGGATTGATTGGTATGTTTGGTTGAGGTCCCGGGGGCTCGGGTGTATTTAGGGATGAGTTTTGAGCGAGCCTGGGCATTTCTAGAACTCATGTATGGTTGTGGTGCTTGGAAATTCGCGGACCGCAGCAGGATTTCGCGGACCGCGCTTGGAAGTTCTGCATATCCGGTGGCCCAACTTCGGAAGCCTATATCTTTTGATCTACAAGGAAGTTTGAGATGATTCAAAAACGAAAGTTGTAGCCCTTCGTGTCTAGTTTCTATAAAGAAAAATACGTCATTATTTGGACATCTGTAGAGAAAGTTATGGCCAAAATACTAAATCCTAGAAGTGCAGCCACCAAAAGCTCGGTTTGTGGTGATTGTTTGTGGGTTTCTAAAGGAATTCCTCGGGCTAAGTGATTCTAAATCGAATTTGGTTAATATACATGAATATATTAATGCTTTCATCATTTGATTAGTACTTTGAGGTAGAAATTTGGGAAAAATTGTAGAAACTTCATAAAATGAATTTTTGGGATTTGAATGTCGATTCGAAATCAGATTTGAGTGAAACTAGTATGGTTGGACTCGTGAGTGAATGGGTGTTTGTAATTTGTGACTTTTACCCGATTCCGAGACGTGGGCCCGGGTTTGAGCTAATTTCGGGTTTTGGGCTAATTTGATAGTTTTTCTTGTGGAATTCATTCCATTAGCGTATATTGATGGTATTGTATTGATTGTGAATAGATTCAAAGCATTTGGAGGCCGAGTAGAGAGGCAAGAGCATTTCGGGGTAGAGATTTGATCGGTTTGAGGTAAGTAATGATTGTAAATCTAGTCATGAGGGTATAAAACCCCGAATTTTGTATTATTCTACTATTTTGAGGTGACGATCATGCTAGGTGACGGGCGTGTGGTCGTGCACTGTTGGAGATTGTGACATGGTCCGTCCCGTAGCAACTGTAAAGTTGCATATTTTGTTGAAACTATATGATATTTATATGTTTTAGAAAGAGTTTCTGTAAATTGGGCTGAATGTTATATTTTGGGCTTTGTGTGAGTGATGTGTGGGCCCTTAAGGGCCTGTTCTTACTATCCTCTCACTGTTTTCAATTGAAAACCTATACTCAGTCATGGTTTTACTTGTTTACCACATAACTCAGTTTTTATTACTCGGTTTTGATGCATAAATGTTGTTTTGGGTTGAATACCCTATTTTTACTGAAATGCCCGAGTGAAATGAGAGATTTATGACTGAGTGAGGCTGAGGGCCTGATCTGTGAGGATATTTATGGGATTGGGGTGCACGCTACAACATGTTTGATATAGGTCGATAATATGAGTTATTTATGCCATGAGTTGGCTTGATATAGCACTTGGGCTGAAGGAACCTCTCCGGAGTCTGTACACACCCCCAGTGAGCGCAGGTATCTACTGAGAGCGAGTGCCGAGTGCCGAGTTCCGAGTGCTTAGTGACTGGGAGGCATGAGTGATTGTGAGGTATGCCCGAGTGGCACGAGTAATTATGAGGTATGTTCGAGTGGCATGAGTGACTGTGAGGTATGCCCGAGAGGCATGAGTGACTGTGAGGTATGCCCGAGAGGCATGAGTGACTGTGAGGTTTGCCCGAGCGGCTGTATATGAGTGATATTTTGCCCGATGGGTTGTTTATGATTTCAATACTTTTGCTTACCTTTGCATTGAGCCTCTGTTTGACAACCGTTGAAAAATATCTTTAAATGATATTACTGGAACTGGGTTTAAACGAGATGATTTGATTCAAACACTGATTTTGCATGTTGTATTTTACAGAGATTTCATGATATGAACTTTATACGCTTATTGCTCGTCACTACTGATCAGTCTTTATTTATTGTTGTTACTTACTGAGTTGGCGTACTCACGTTACCCCCTGCACCTTGTGTGCATATTCAGGCGTATTTGGACACGGTAGTGGCAGTTGACTATTCTGGTTGCAGATATTTCCCGGGGATAGCAAGGTAGCTGCCTGGCGATCGCAACCCTGCTCTTCTCCCTCTTATCTTCCTTTAGTTATATTTAGCTATTTTCCAGGATGCGTTAGTTTTGATATTATTATACAAATTATAGTAGATGCTCATGACTAGTGACACCCCGATGCCGGACTTTTCTTTTCCGTATTTGTATTTTGATTTGAACTCCTTTACAAAGGTTTTTACGCTAAATAGCCTTGAAATTATCCTTGAAATAAAAATATCGATTTGTTTTAGAATGAGTCGGCTTTCCTAGTTCCACGATAGGCGCCATCACGACAGGTTAGGTTTTTGGGTCGTGACAACAACTCCAAGGTCTATCAAATCCTGGCGGCACCGCTAATATTGAAGGGTATGGATTCCAAAAAGTTCGTGCAAAATCCTTTCCCCCCGAGCGCGTCTCCCAGACTGATTCCCAACAAGTTCTACATGCCCGAGATTCCTAAATACAATGGAACGACTGACCCGAACGAGCATGTCGCCTCTTACACGTGTGCTATAAAATTGAACAATCTAGAGGATGACGAGATCGAATCTGTCTTGCTAAAGAAATTCGGAGAAACCCTATCAAAGGGAGCTATGATATGGTACTACAATTTACCACCTAATTCTATTGACTCATTTTCTATGCTTGCAGATTCTTTTGTAAAGGCCCACACTGGGGCTATCAAGGTCGAAACTAGGAAGTCGGACCTTTTCAAGGTGAGGCAGAAGGACAACGAAATGCTCAGTGAATTCGTGTCTCGATCCCAAATGGAACGAATGGACTTTCCACCGGTCTCCTATGATTGGGCTGTTCAAGCTTTCACCCAAGGACTCAATGTTCGAAGCTTAGTGGATTCGCACCGGTTGAAGCAGAATTTGATAGAATACTGAGCTGTAACTTGGGACGATGTGCATAATCGGTATTAGTCGAAGCTCAGGGTCGAAGACGACTAACTTGGGGCTCCTTCCGGGTCCGTTTACCCTATCATACCCATTGATAGAATCAAGAGGGACATTGACTGGGAATCGAGGTTGAACAGAGATCGGTACCAGCCATACAATGAAGATTGTAGGAGTAGCGGATCTGGGCAAACTCCTGTACGAAGTGAAAGGAGAAGTGATCGAGGCCAGATCTCTCGAGGGATCATGAGCAAGAATGACTTTGAGAGGCCTATCGGATCTAAAGAAGCACCACGATTATCAGAATATAACTTTAATGTTCATGCGGCCACCATCGTATCTACCATCGGAAGCATCAAAGATACCAAATGGCCTCGACCTTTACAAAATGATCCATCCTAAAGAGATCCCAACCAAATGTGCAAATATCACAGCACCCATGACCACAGAATGGAAGATTGTCGACAATTGAGAGAAGAAGTAGCCCGATTATTCAACAACGGGCACCTTTGGGAGTTTCTGAGTGACCGAGCCAAGAATCATTTCAAAAACAGGGATTCCAATAAACAAAATGAGCAAGAAGAACCTCAACACATCATTCATATGATCATCGGAGGGGTCGATGTTCCCCAAGGTCCGATGTTAAAGCGCACCAAAGTATCAATCACGAGAGAGAAACATACTCGAGAGTACATACCATAAGAAACTTTATCTTTCAACGACGATGATGCAGAAGGAGTCATGCAACCCCATAATGATGCACTGGTAATATTTGTACTCATGAATAAAACTCGATTTAAATGTGTGTTAATTGATCCAGGTAGTTCGGCCAACATCATTCGATCGAGGGTCGTAGAACAACTATGCCTATAGGACCAAATCGTGCCCGCAACCCGAGTGCTAAACAGATTCAACATGGCTTGTGAAACTACTAAGGGAGAAATAACGTTGCCAGTGACTTAGCCGGAACCATCCAGGAGCCCAAGTTTTATGTTATCGAAGGGGACATGAGATGTAACACCCTGTTCGGGAGACCATGGATCCATAACATGAGGGTTGTTCCCTCGACCCTTCACCAGGTTTTAAGATTCCCAACACTAGAGGGGATTAAAATGATCTACAGGGAGCGGCCCGCCATGAAGGAAATGTTTGCCGTCGATGAAGTAATTCCAATATCAACACTCTCATTGATAGAGGAATCAAATTCGAAAGCAAACCAAGAAGCCAAATAGAAATCACTGATGCCGGCCTCGACCCAACTGGACAAGCAGGGGACTGTCGAAGATGATGATTATGGGGTTCCTCGATCCTTCATAACCCCCGATGATTCCGACGCTACCAAATCAACGGTCGAAGAACTGGAGCAGGTCATACTGATCGAACATCTGCCCGATCGAAAGGTATACCTGGGCACGAGGCTAACTCCCGAGCTCAGGAAAAAACTCATTCAATTTCTTATAGCTAACATGGATTGTTTTGCTTGGTCCCATCTCGACATGACAGGGATCCCACCGGAGATCACCACTCATAAACTGAGCCTGGACCCGAAATTCCACCCGGTGAAGTAGAAGAGGATCAACCTTTATCAAGGACGACGTAACTAAACTCCTTAAAATAGGGTCCATCCGGGAAGTCAAATACCCGGAATGGCTAGCAAACGTAGTAGTAGTTCCTAAAAAGGGAACAAATAGAGAATATGTGTGGATTACAAGGATTTAAATAAGGCATGCCCCAAGGACTCTTTCCATTTGCCTAACATCAATCGCATGATCGATGCTACGACCGACCACGAGATACTTAGTTTTCTCGATGCCTACTCCGGGTACAACCAAATACGAATGAACCCAGATAATTAGGAAAAGACCTAATTCAACACTAAGCGTGGCACATATTGCTATAACGTAATGCCATTTGGATTACAAATCACGGGTTCCACTTACTAACGCCTAGTAAACTAGATGTTTGAAGAACAAATAGGAAAATCTATGAAAGTTTACATTGACGATATGTTAGTTAAGTCTCTGCGAGCAGAGGACCATTTAGGGAATTTGCAGGAAACCTTCAGTATATTAAAGAAGTACAACATGAAGATGAATTCGTAAAAATATGCGTTCAGAGTTGGATCAGGTAAATTTCGAGGATTCATGGTATCCTGTAAGGCCCCGTAACTTTTTTCCTAAAAACTCAGATTTCGTGATGCCGAAGTAGGCGTAGAGGTTAATTAAAAATGGACAGTGCATGGGGAGTTGAAGGAAAATGTTGGGCAGAAGTAGGTATTTCTGCGGCCCATTCTGCGACCGCAGAACCACTGTGTGGACCGCAGAATGGCCGTAAAGTGGAACAGTCTTTTGGGCCATTTTTAATGTCATTGTTTCGGACCATTAAGCGAACGCATAACCATTTTGTGGGCCGCACTCTTGTCGCATATCCCGCTTTGTGATTTTTTGGAGGGAGGTTCTACGGTGCACTATGCGACCATAGAACCGTTCTGCGGTGCATTATGCGACCGCAGACCTGGTTAGTTCCTTTCTAGTTTTGGCACCCTAATTTCGCGGTCATTTTGCAGACCGCATAATCATTATGCGATCGCATAGGCGACCGCAGAACCTGTTACGGAGCTTCATTTTTGGAATTTTTAAACCCGACCCTATTCCGTTAAAACACATCCCATAGACCATTTTGAGCTTATTTCTGATATCTTTAGAGTGAAAGACAGAGTCCTAGAGGGAGAAAGTGATCTTCATCAAAAATAATTCTCTTCAATTCTTGCTTAAACCTTTGAAGATTATCAAGAGAAGCACCCTAAGTCTTCATCCTAAGAGGTAAGATTCTATCACCAAGCTCTTAATTTCGCAATATAACTAGAATGGGAAATTAGTAAGGTAGTTCATGGAGATGGGAGTGCTTACCTTGCATGCATGTGTTCGTAAGGTACGTGGGGAGGTTGTGAGTTAAAGATAGAAAAGAATGGGGTGTGTGAGGGTGAAGTATTTTATAAAAGGTCCATGGAACCTTAATACACACATACTGTTTGATAAGATGCTCAAATGAGCTAGAACCATGATTATCCTCCTAATTGTGATTCAATTTGTTACATTTTCAAGATAGATTGAAGTTGCTAAGATTTTCGGAATATTTTAGAGTTTAAGGAAGCTCAATTGAGGTATGTTGTCTAAATTTTCTCTCTTAGAATCGAATTTCATAATGTTCCCGTGAGTTTCAAAGTATGGGCTGCGTATTAGAATGTTATGGCTTTGAATCGTATTTCAAATGAAAGCTAGTATGCCAAATTGTGTGAGAAAATCTCAATATTCTTAAGACTCTTAATTGCTCATATGTGTACCTAGAGTCTTGATTGGAAATGTCTTATTGCTGATAATCTATAAAGATGGTTAGAAATAAAATAATTGGATCGGAGGTATAGTGTGTGGCCAACGTGCCAAGAATTTAAGTTATGATTGTGGCTAATAGTGCAAATGATTTGAGAGGATGCGATAAAGAATATGAAATGACCCTCAACTCAATTGTTTAAAAATGATTTCGAAAATAGAATTGCCTAAAAGCTTTTGTACTCAATTCATGCCCATAAGTGGTTGCTTTAACTAATGCTTTGCTTTATAAATATATCTAGTGTGATTTGAGTTCTTACATACTCAGGTATTGAAATTGTATATTGTTATTTCTGGGAAGGAGTAGTGCAAGAATAAATGGTGTATTGATTTCTTATGATTTGACGTGTGCTTGCATTGCTGGTCGGTATGCCCCGTTATTTGGGAAGAAACCTTATGTGTTTAAAGTTTCCATTACTGATAAATTTGAGTTATAGTATTGCTGAAATGTTCTGTATGTTGATATTTGATGGTGATATTTGAAATTGAAAGAGGTGAAAGTGTGGAATATGAAATACGGCCACCGTGCCAGGAATAAAGAATATTGTGAATGGCTAAATGAGCCAAGGAAATATTGTTGTTGTGAGCGACTGGAAATGCTAATAAGAATTTATACAATGTGAAAATGTTGAGGTGAGTACAATTGTATTTATGTTACCTTTGTGTGCAAATTAAAAAAATATTTTTGGGAGCATCATTAGCAAAACCGAGGAAGGGTGGGTCATAAGGCCCACATCGGAAACTACATGTGCCGGTATAGGGGTGGATTGTGATTATTCCCCTTATTTGGGATGAAATTAAAATATTGGAGAAATTGTGATATTATTCCCCTTAATTGGGATGAAACAGGTAATAATTGTGGATTGGAAAAGTCAACCCACACGACATATGTGGGAAGGCGGCCTAGCTGATCGGGTGGAGATCGGACGCCATGTTGCGCACATGATGGTACTACTCTTGGTAACAACTTTCTTTCGAATCACTCATCAAACCACATTTTTCGTGGGGAGATGGTCTAGCCGATCGGGCGTGATTGGACTCCGTGCTAACAAAGACAGTGGTATATCGGTGCTAATGATCTCCCAACCAAAGATTATATATGAAATTCGTATTTTAAAAATTATTATGTTTTAACTGGACATTTGGATATTGTTGATTATGGCTTGCTGTTTCTATGCGTTGTCTTTTCTTGTATGGTCATTCTATTTTGAAAGAGGACTTTTAGCTTTACATACTAGTACTATTCTATGGTACTAACGTCCCTTTTGCCGGGAGCGCTGCATCTTTAATGGATGCAGGTGGATCCACTGAAGGCGACATTGATCAGTGATAGCAGTACACTTTTTTCAGCTGACTTGGTGAGCCCCACTTCATCCCGGGGTCACATATTGTATCTTATGTTCATATTATTATCATGTCTCAAGGTATAGCCGGGACCTTATTGCAGGCATTTCCATATTACTCTTCTATTGTACTTAGAGGCTCCGTAGATTGTGGGTTGTGGTTGATGTTGGGAATTGAACTAGAAATGTTGGTATTTGAAAATCATGTTTTTCCTTAATTTTGTAACTAGTAATATTTTGGAAATTATGAATGAAACTACAAATGAGAATGAAAAGGAAGTTGTTAATAAAATATTTTCAGTGTTTGATTAATGGAGTACATCTTCTCTTTTTTAACTATCCAATTTATTATGTTAGCCGGACCTTGGTTGAGGCCGAAACTAGATATCCCCACCTCAAAAAATTGGCGCTTGCTTTACTAAGTGCCTCTAGGAAATTGAAATCGTACTTTCAATGTCACCCTATATGTGTTGTGACAACTTACCCATTGCGAAATATAATGCATAAACCCGAACTCTCGGGACGATTGGCCAAATGGTTCGTAGAAATCAACGGGTAGGATATTGAATATCGACCCCGGACAGCCATTAAATCTCAAATTATGGCAGATTTTGTGGCTGACTTCACGCCGGCCCTAATACCCTAGGTCGAAAGTGAGTTGTTGGTAAACTCGGGGACGTCTTCGGGAATTTGGACCCTCTTTACGGATGGTGCATCGAACGCAAAGGGGTCCGGACTTGGCATCGTATTCAAGCCACCCACATGCAACATAGTTAGATAATCCATTAGAACTGTGAAATTCTCTAACAACGAGGCCGAATATGAGGCCATGATTGCAGGTCTCAAACTGGCCAAAGGCTTGGGGGTGGAGGTGATCGAAGCTAAGTGCGACTCCCTCCTTGTGGTGAATTAAGTTAACGAAATGTTCGAAGTTAGATAAGAATGAATGCAAAGGTACCTAGATAAGTTACAGGTAACGTTACATCGGTTTAAAGAAAGGACTTTACAGCACGTACCCCGAGATCAAAATAGTGAGGCCGATGCCCTTGCAAACTTAGGGTCGTCGGCTGAGGACGACGAACTCAACTCAGGGGCAGTGGTACAACTCATGAAGTCAGTAGTGGAAGAAGGCCACGCCGAAATAAACTCCACAAGCTTAACCTGGGATTGGATAAATAAATACTTTAGAGTATTTAAAGACTGAGAAGCTTCCCTGAGATCCAAAGGAATCGAGGGCCCTGCGCACAAAGGCATCCCGATTCATCTTGTCCGAGGACGGAATCTTATTCAGGCGAATGTTCGATGGACCACTAGCCATATGTCTGGGACCAGGAGATACCGAGTACGTTCTGAAGGAAGTTCACGAGGGCACTTGCGGAAATCATTCAGACGCCTAATTTCAAAAGGTGATCAGAGCCAGCTATTATTGGATTGACATGGAAAAAGATACGAAAGAGTTCGTTCGAAAATGTGACAAATGCCAAAGATATGCTCCGATGATTCACCAACCTGGGGAGCTACTGCACTAGGTCTTGTCACCATGGCCATTCATGAAATGGGGCATGGACATCATCGGCCCTCTTCCACATGCACTAGGTAAAGCTCAATTTATATTATTTATGACTAACTATTTTCCAAGTGGGTTGAACGGCATGCATACAAAAAAGTTAGGGATAAGGAGGTCATCGACTTCATTTGGGACCACATCATATGTTGGTTCGGGATGCCATCCGAAATTGTGTGTGACAACGGGAAAATAGTTTATCGGCAGTAAAGTGACCAAGTTTCTCGAAGATCATAAGATCAAAAGAATATTATTGACACCTTATCACCCTAGAGGGAACGGGAAAGCCGAATCGACCAACAAAATCATTATCCAAAACCTTAAGAAAAGGTTAACCGATGCCAAAGTTAAATGGAAGGAGATCCTGCCCGAAGTCCTTTGGGCATACCGCATGACTGCGAAGTCCAGTACCGGGTCTACTCCGTTATCATTGGTTTATCGTGCCGAAGCCCTAATACCGGTCGAAGTCGGGGAGCCAAGTATCCGATTCCGTTACACAACAAAGGAGTTATAGCACCCCGGAAAATTTCAAAGTACTTAAGCGTTATTAAGAAAGTTGATGTGTGCTAATTATATTATTGTGTGTGCAGACAAGGACTATTAATATGATGGATATCAATTTCATACGATAATAAGTGTACGAGGCATATTATAAGTGATGTGGGGTCTAAGGAGATGTCTAAGTCTATGTCAAGTTGGAACATTACATGATAGACTAAAGTTCCAAATGAGTAGCCACAAAACCAAATTTTGAACGAGAATATCTACATATATATAAGGAATTATATGATTAACAACTTATCAAATGTAATATCTTCGAGTCTAGTTTCTAACACTTCAAACCGTTCGTCATTTCGACACTCCTACAAGAAGTTGTGACCAAGTTACCAAACGCTGGCAGAATATGACACCACCGTGCCGCCCCATGTTGTGCGCCTGTGGGGATTTACAGAACACTTCACAATTTCGTTTCTAGACACATTTTTCACTGCCGCGCTGTGCTCCGCGGCGCCCCATGCTGCGCGGCTGTGCAATTTTTGGGTTTTTATAACCCGACCCCCATTTCATTTATCTAGCCTAAGGGTTCGTTTTGGGGGGATTTTCTGGTGTTTTAGAGAGAGGGAAGGAAGATTCTAGAGAGAGGAAAGGGAGGACTAAGGATTTCACTACCCTACCTTGAATCAAACCTTAAAATTTCATCAAAGGGTTGTTAGGGTTTCAAAGAAATCGAAGTTGCTAAGATTTTCGGAACATGTTTAGAGTTTAAGGAAGCTCAAGTGAGGTATGTTGGCTAAACTCTTCTCTTAGAATTGAATCCCATGGTGTCGTGTAATTTGTGTAATTCTTGAATTGATCATTATAAAATTTGCTATTCTGAATATGCTTGTGTTGAAAGATATATGTTCAATATGAATTCCAAATGCTTTTATCATGATATCTTATCATTTGAGGATGTGTTCAAAGTATGGGATGTGTGTTGAAAATGTTAAGACTTCAAGTCAAGTTCGAATGCAGGTTGTTATGCCAAATTATGTGAAAAGTCTCTATGTACCTAAGATTCTTAATTGCTAACATGTGTATTTAAATTCTTGAATTGAAAAGCCTCGTTGTTGTTGATGAAGATGATGACGTTTGAAAGTGGAAAAGGGATTTGAATTATGAAATACGACCAAGTGCCAAGAATGACTTTATAATTGTGGACACTAGTGCCAATGTAATGAAAAGATATGAGAGAAGTATAAAATGAGATGATTGGTATAAAAAGGTTGATGTCTCGAATGAGACGGCTTAGCCGATTGAGTCATGATCGGACGTCATGCCGCACACATGGTGGTGATTGTGCTGGAAATTATGATTGTGGTTGATGTCTCTAATGAGATGTCCTAGACGATCGGGTCGTGATCGGATTTCATGCTAAAAGTATGGTGGTATTGATATTGTGAATATTGGTATCGTTAACGGTGGCATATTGGTACTAAATACCTCTCAACTTAAAATATGGAAACTTATTTGAATATTGTCTTGATCCTAATTTGAGGTTTGATGTTGTTTGAGGCTTCCACTGATATTATGATTATACTTGCTCGTATTAATTATCATTCTATTAAGAGGGTGTTTTGTCATTCATACTAGTACTATTCCATATGTACTAACGTCCCTTTTGCCGGGGGTGCTGCATCTTCAATGGATGCAGGTGGTTTCACAACAGGAGACACTGATGAGTGATAGCGGTACACCCTCTTCCCAGGAGACTTGGTGAGCCCCACTTCATTTCGGGGTATAGCCGGGGCCTTATTGCCGGCACTCTCATAATTCTCTTTTGTATCTATTAGAGGCTCCGTAGACATAGCGTAGGTTGTATATTAGTGCTGAAAAAGTTAAACAGGTTATATTGTGTTTGAATTACTTATTCCACTTTAGACTATGAAAATGTGTGTATCTCGAAACTTTAAAAATTAAGTAACTAATGGAAATGATTTAGTATTGTATATATGATCTATTTATTGTCTAATTAACAAAAATATGTACTCTCTTTAAGCATGAGTGAGTTTGGGTAGAAGGTATCTACTAGGCTTGCTTGGCCGGGTTCACTCGGTTGAGCGCTGGTCGCGCTCCTCGAGTTTGGGGCGTGACAAACTTTGTATCAGAGCCTAAGATTTTAAAGTGTCCTAGGATTGCTCAGAGTCGTGTCTAATAGAGTCCTTCTTATCGGTATGTTGTCGACCACATATATAATTAGGAGGCTACATGGGCATTTAGGAATAATACCCTTCTTTCATATTATTGATCGTGCGATAAAGCTGATTGTAAGATTGTTCCTCCTTTAACTCGTGCTTTGCTCTAACTTTCAGTATATGGCACCTAAGAAGAAGTCAAGAACTGGCCAAAGAGCCAATGTCACCCCACGAGTGGCAGTTGATTCTATGTGTAGCAACCCCTTTGGGAGGGTGCTACTTACGAAATAAATTTAATTTACTACTTACAACATTAGGAAGACATTAATTAAAAAACTAACATCCAGAATAATTTAGTAGCAGAAATAGGCCCATGCGATGAGGTCCAGAGTGCAATATTTATTTTTGAAAAATACTCTTCATAATTTTATTTTATTTTTGAAAAATACTCTTCATAATTTTATTTTATTTTTAAAAATAAAATACAATGTTAAAATATCAACATCAGGTGATATAACCGTTATTGAATAATCAACATCACTGCAAGTTTGTATTCTACATAAATTTCAAACTATCGGGTATAAAAAGGAAAATTAGTTTTCTCCTTTGTACATATATATAAGACAAAGTGTAAATTCAATATATTACAAGACTTGAGTTATTAACACACCTTAAAATATCAAAATAAGTTACCAAATTCAAGTTATAAGATTTTGGTCTTAATATCCAAACCTCCAAATAACATACATAAGTGTGGCATATATATCATGTATAAGTCCCAAAACTATACAAAACCATGGTGCATATGCAAATGTGATCTCCATAAGTGCTCCCAAAAAGACTACTTAATAAGGCCATCTTCAAATTTCATCCCGTACATTACCTACGATAGAAAATAACTATCGCTAAGCATAAAGCTTAGTGGCGTATAAACTTTGGGGTTGGAGCCATTAACTTCTCCAATTCTCATTTTAAGTCCTAGCTAGCTCAAATGAAACATAATTTAAAACAAGTGAACAAATATATCAAAAGTATCAAATATCAACCCTTGAAGTGTTTCCAATTATCAATAACAATGTTCAAGATTCAAGAGTTGAGAAAGCGTATACTATCAATCCAAGAAATCTTGTCAAATATTCATTTTTCGCTCAATATGTACGTCATGCCATCACACTAAGAAAAATCAGATATCAAGATGGACCGAAACCCAAAATCAAGTAGTGTCAAAACCCAACAGTCAAGAGAATCAAGAACCATATTAAAAATGGCTTCCTAGTTTGTACTTAACACGGACAAGTTTCATCATTTAAGACGAACTACAAATCCAAAGTCAATATGGCAAGATATCCAAATCAAGAGGCATACCAAGATGAGTGACAAAGTCACTTCCACAAGAAGGACAAAGTCCCAACAAGAATGCAAAATGATCAAATAATCCGTACGAGTGGGCGATTTAGCAAATATCTTGCAATACTTGAGATAACACGAATACAATGCTATTAATTGAAAAGAAGAAAAATAAAATATCAGGCTATTTCAAAATATTCCAACAATTAAAAAGAGTACAAAGTTTATACACAAACCTTGGTGTTTTACCACAAAATAGTTCAACCACAACTTGAGGACGTTCGAATCGTCTACGCCCTAGACAAACCAAATCCGTCTACTTCCTCAAACACTTCCCCTTAGCTTTTACAAGGATATATATATAACTTAAATACATAATAAAATATCTATATAAGTTCAATGATTTAACATGTCAAACTAAATATGATATTGGTAAAAATTATCCAAAATGTTTGAAGCATAAATTCTAGACAGTATCACTGTCTCGTATTGTGACTCAGATTTGAAGATGAAAAAGGACAAACTAGACTATGTAGTCTTCTATACAGTTGTAGATATGTGTCGTAGTGTTTCAGAACATCTTGAATCATCCCCATATCAATTTTTTACAAACAGTTATACTAAACTTACTAACAGTAGTACAGGGAGGGTTTGTAAAACATAAAATTTGGGCAGCGCCTGCCCCTGTACTTCCTAACCTCTTTTCGGGTAAATAAAAGACAAACCAGGTTTTTATTCCTCATAAGAGTTATATATCTATGAAATATATTTCCATAAAGTCTTAGATAACTTAAAACGGAGCTCTATATAAAAGGATATGAAGAAAACACTAATAGCTGTCTAGTGTAAAAACAAGTTTAGTAACTTACCACAAAAGAGAGGAGCAACTTGAGCTTCACCAAGAACGAATTTTGCTGGTTGGTTTAGTGGAAATTTATGGTGGTTTTCATGAAGTTTTCAGGTGATAAGAAGGATAAAGGGTAGGGGTTTTCTTTTTCTTGAAAGAATGAAAATGGGGAGTTTATGGAAGACTAAGTCAATCAAAGTTATCTTTAAGAATTTTGGATAAATATAAAAGGGCAAAGGTCCAAATATGCCCTTATACTATACAAAATTGAGCATATTTGCCTTTCGTTAATACATTAGCTCAAATATGCTCTTACCGTCACATAGTTGGTCCATATATGCCCTTAGAGTTACATAGGTGGCCCATATATGCCCTTTTCGAAACGGAATTCACCCAAACTAATTAGTTCTTTCGTTAATTGTATTAAAGTGTATTACAAACACTATTTCCTTTTTATTAGTACTTTTTTTCTTTACCTTTCTCTTTTCTTTCTTCTTTTTTCTTTTCTTCTCTTTTTTTCCTTTTTCTTTCTCCCTTATCTGTTTCCTCCATTACTGATGTCTTCTCCATTTTCATCACCAATTTCACTTGACAAAACTCATGAATTCCAATTACTAAGAAAATTCTCCCATAAGGTAATCAAGTTCCAATTTCACTGGCCCTCTAAATAAACGAAATTAAATTGTCCAAAAATTATGGTTTAAACTTTAAAATAATAAAAACATCTCAACCTTTAACAATACACAAAAGACCAAAATATTTAAATTGTTTCCACAAAGATAATTTAATGATTAAAAGCCTAGAGTTCAAGTTTTAGTATTATAAATTTGAGTTGTTAGTCTTTTTCATCTTTTTTCAACTGGACATTTTCTATTTTTTTATTAACTATGTAAATTAGGGGTGTACATGGAACGGGTTGGTTCGGTTTTTATCAAAACCAAACCAAACCAATTACATTGGTTTGAATTGTTTGGTTTTGTTGGATTTTTCAGGTTTTTTGTTATATAAATATTATTTCAATCTTACTTTGTTAAAATTTTTAGAACTAAATATATGTTCAGTAAAAATTAAAAAATTAACAAACATATGATCTATAAAAATATTATTATGGGAGAATTTTCTTAGTAATTGGAATTCATGATTTTTGTCAAGTGAAATTGATGACGAAAATGGAAAGAACATCAGTAATGGAGGAAATCGGACAAGGGAGAAAGAAAAAGGAAAAATAAAGAGAAGAAAAAAAAAAGAAGAAAGAAAAGAGAAAGGTAAAGAAAAAAACTACTAATAAAAAGGAAATAGTGTTTGTAATACACTTTAATATAATTAACGGAAGAGCTAATTAGTTTAGGTGGATTCCTTTTCGAAAAAGGCATATATGGTCCAATTGTGTAACTCTAAGGGCATATATGGACCAACTATGTGACGGTAAGGACATATTTGAGCTAAAGTATTAACGAATGGCAAATGTGCTCAATTTCGTATAGTACAAGGGCATATTTGGACCTTTTCCGAATATGAAATACAAATGGCTGCCCAACTACTAAATATCCTTAGATAAATATAAAAGGGTGGCAGCCCAAAAACTTAATTATAATGTATTTAATAATAATTCATCAAAATAATATTAAGTGTTACACATAGCAACACCATGGAACTTCTTTGTCAATATTAACACAACCTAGAGTAAGGAATTTTCATGTATTGTCAATTTCACGTTTAGGAAGTGCGAAATAAAAATATCTCCTCATTATAAAGATGCTTAATCGAAAATGCAAATAATAGTAAAAGTTTGGGGTGTTACAACTCTCTCCCCCTTAAATAAATTTCGTCCCAAAATTTACCTGGTACTAGTCCCTAAATAAATGTAGATATTGAACTCGCATATTCTCTTCTCGCTCCCAGGTATCTTCTTTGCCAGAATGATTTTTCCAAAGAACTTTCACTAAGGGGATGTTCTTGTTTCTAATCTCCTTTAACTCACGCGCTAAGATTTGGATTGGTTCTTCTCCATATGTCAAATCAGGATTGACCTCAATATATTCAATAGGAAGAACATGAGATGGATCTGAGCGGTATCTTCTAAGCATAAAAACATGGAAGACATTGTGGATCTTGTCTAACTCTGGTGGAAGAGCTAGTTTAGAAGCAACTGGGCCAACTCTCTCAAGCACTTTATAAGGTCTAATAAATCGTGGACTAAATTTACCTTTTTGGCCAAATCTCATAATCTTCATCCATGGAGAAACCTTTAAGAATACCTTATCACCCGATTTATACTCAATTTCACGCTTCTTAAGATCAACATAAGACTTTTGTCTGTCTGAGGCAATCTTTAAGCGATCCTTGATGATTTTTACCTTATCTTCAGTTTGTTGAACAATCTGAGGACCTACCAATTTTCTTTCACCAACCTCGTTCCAACAAAGAGGCGTTCTGCATTTTCTCCCATACAAAGCTTCATAAGGAGGCATTCTATACTTGATTGGTAGCTATTATTATAAGCAAATTCTATTAGGGCTAAGTGTTTGTCCCAACTACCCTCAAACTCAATAATGCAGGCTCGAAGCATATCCTCCAAGATTTGTAGTACCTTCTCAGGTTGGCCATCTGTTTGTGGATGGAAAACGGTACTAAAATTCAACCTAGAACCCAAAGCTTCTTGCAAGCTAGACCAAAATATGGATGTAAACCTTGGATCTCTATTAGACACAATAGAAACAGGGATTCCATGCAGCCTCACAATCTTATTAATGTATAAGTCTGCCAAACGTTCCAGTGAGTAGTCCATTCTGATTTCCAAGAAATGAGCACTCTTAGTTAGTCTATCTACAATGACCCAAATTGCATCATGATTCCATTGAGTGTGTGCAAGTCCAGAAACAAAGTGCATCGTTATCCTTTCCCATTTCCACTCAGGTATTGACAAGGGTTGTAGTAGACCAGCTGGGACTTGATGTTCAGCTTTTATTTGTTGACATACCAAGCATTTAGAAATGAACTCTGCAATATCTTTTTTCATAACACTCCACCAGTAGTGCTCCTTGATGGTCCAGTACATTTTAGTACCTCCAGGATGCATTGCATAAGGCGAACTATGTGCTTCAATCAAGATCTGCTTCCTCAATTCATCATCATTAGGAACACACAACCTATTTTTATAAAATAAGGTATCATCTTTCTTCAATGTAAAATCTGATTCTCTTCCATTTTGGACTTCTTTAACCCGTTTTACAAGCTTTCCATATAACGTCTGCACTTCTTGGACCTGCTCAAGTAAGACTGGCTTGACTTGAAAATTAGCAATGATAGAATCATTAGAATTAAATGAAAGACAAACATTCATGGCTCTTAATTCAAGAAGCAAGGGTAAAGGACTTAGAGTTAAACTTGCAAGGGAATTGCGACTCAACGCATCTGCAACCACATTAGCTTTACCAGGATGATAATCAATTGTGCAATCATAATCTTTGATGAGTTCAAGCCATCTACGTTGTCTCAAGTTTAACTTTTTTTGTGTACCCAAGTACTTCAAACTCTTGTGATCAGTAAATATGTGACATTTCTCCCTGTACAAGTAATGCCTCCAAATTTTTAAGGCAAAAACAATGACAGCAAGTTCAAGATCGTGAGAGGGATAATTCAACTCATGCGATTTCAACTTTCGAGAGGCATAAGCAATTACTTTCCCTTCTTGCATCAAAATACAACCCAAGCCACGGTGAGATGCATCACTATATACCACATAATATTTCCCTTTAGCTGGCAAAGAAAGTATTGGTGCTTGTGTCAACAAGGATTTGAGCTTTTCAAAGCTCTCTTGGCACTTTTCATCCCACACAA
This sequence comes from Nicotiana otophora, assembly GCA_000715115.1. Classification (NCBI taxonomy): domain Eukaryota; kingdom Viridiplantae; phylum Streptophyta; class Magnoliopsida; order Solanales; family Solanaceae; genus Nicotiana; species Nicotiana otophora. Next base: position 28,838 of record AWOL01S0029573.1, read on the forward strand.
ATTTTGTGTCTTTCCCCAAAAGTTTGGTCAAAGGAGAATCTATAATAGAGAAGCCCTTCACGAACCTTCTATAGTATTCTGCTAAACCCAAAAAACTTATGATCTCAGTTGGAGTTTTAAGAGGTTTTCAATCAACAATAGCTTGAATCTTACTAGGATCAACCTTCACACCTTCAGCTGATACAATATGCCCCAAAAATGCCACTTCACTCAGCCAAAATTCACATTTGGAAAGCTTCACGTAGAGTTGCCTCTCTTTCAGAATTTGCATGACAATCCAGAGATGTTTATCATGATCTTCTCTATTCTTGAAATAGAATAAAATGTCATCAGAAACACCACCACAAATTGATCAAGATAAGTCTTGAATACACAGTTCATTAGATCCATAAATGCAGCAGGAGCATTTGTCAAACCAAATGGAATTACCAAAAATTCATAATGGCCATACCTGGTCCTAAAAGCAGTTTTAGGAACATCTTGCTCCCTCACGCGCAACTGATAATATCCAGACATCAAGTCAACTTTTGAGAACAAGTTGGCACCCTTTATTTGGTCAAACAAGTCATCAATTCTAGGCAGTGGATATTTGTTCTTGATTGTTACCTTGTTCAGCTGTCGGTAATCAATGCAAAGCCTAAAAGTGCCATCTTTCTTTTTCACAAATAAAACAAGAGCTCCCCGAGGCGAAATACTGGGACGGATAAAAGCTTTCTCAATAAGTTCTTGCAATTCAGCCGGAGCCATTCTATAAGGAGCGATAAAAATAGGAGTAGTTCCAGGGACAAGCTCTATAGGAAATTCAATCTCCCTTTCTGAAGGCAACCCAGGAAGATCATCAGAAAATACAACAGGAAAGTCGCACACAGTTGGTATGTCCTTAAGACTTGGACTCCTCAATCGTGTATCGACTATATGAGCAAGATAGGCATCACAACCTTGACAAATCATCTTCCTTGCCAAGACCGCAAAAATAATATTAGTTGTCAATGATCTTTCTCCTTGAATTACTATATATAAGTATGCAGGAATTCTAAAAGTCACTTGCTTCAACCTACAATCAACCAATGCATGGTGCCTATGAAGACAATCCATACCAACAATAACATCATAGTCTTGGAAGGGCATTTCAAGCAAGTCTACAGGGAAGACCAGATTTTGAATCATGAATGGACAATCTCGGTAAATCTTGTTAACAACAGCCTGATGACCTTCTGGACTCATGATCAGCATATCAAAGTCAAGTCTCGCAGATTTAACAGTATCAGGAAATGCAAGTGATGAGCAAACATAAGAGTGTGAAGATCCATGATCAAATAATGTAACAACAGATATGCCAAATAAGTGAAATTTACCAACAACCATGTCCGGGCCATCTTGGTCATTCTTAGATCTCATAGCATAGACTCGTGCAGTAGATCTCGACCCATTAGCTTGATTAGATCCACCCGAACCTGCCGCTTGCATATTTCTAGGTCTTGTACCTCTATTAGCTTGAGAATGAGTAGTGATAGGCTTTTGAACTGAGCCCTCTGTATGTGTATCAGAAAGAGGATTAGGATTAGGACAATCCTTCACTTTATGATCCATACTTCCATAATTAAAACAAGCACCGGAAGCTCTTCTGCAGGCACCATAGTGATTCTTTCTGCACTGTGCACAAGTAGGTGTATAAGTTTTGCCTTGGCCATAACTTGGAGTACTAGAAGTAGAGAAATTTGGCTTATTCTGCTTATGATATGATGACTTTTGTGCACTTTTAGTCTTGGAATAGTCAAACTTTCCCTTCTTGAATGGACCACCATAATCTGAATTACCCTTCCTAAACCTGTTTTCTCTCCTACTAGCTTCTTCCTTGTCAATTCTTTCCCAAGTAAGAGCAGCTGGAATTAGCTTGGAAAAATCCTCAAGTTGCAATATTGCCACAGATAACCTTCTTCAAATCTTCTGCACTTGTCTCTTTCACCATCAATAATACCTCCAGCATAGCGAGAAAGCCTGAGAAAATTTTGTTAATACACAGCAATAGACTTACTCCCTTGTCTTAAATTCAGAAACTCTTTTTTCTTTGCATCACAATAGACATAAGGGACATATTTCGCACGATATACCAGGATGTCGTCAATAAACACAATGACGAAGGAATCAAGACAAGGCCAGAACATACTGTGCATCAAATGCATAAAGGCTGCCGGGGCATTGGTCAACCCAAATAAATGACAAGAAACTTATAGTGACCATATCTGGTCCTGAAAGCAGTCTTCGGGATGTCCGACTCCCGAATCTTCAGCTGATGATAGCCAGAATGCAAGTCAATCTTGGAAAACACCCTGGCACCCTGTAACTGATCAAATAAATCATCTATGCGAGGCAAAGGATACATGTTCTTCACTGTAACCTTGTTCAACTGCCTATAATCAATACACATACGCATAGAACCATCCTTCTTCTTCACAAATAAGATCGGAGCACCCCAAGGTGATACCTTGGGCCTGATGAAACCATTATCAAGCAACTCCTGCAACTGCTCCTTCAACTCCTTCAACTCAGGATGAGCCATACTGTAAGGAGGAATAGATATGGGCTGAGTGCCCGACAACAAATCAATGTCGAAATCAATATCTCTGTCGGGCGGCATGCCCAAAAGATCAACTGGAAACACATATAGAAAATCCCTCACTACTGGAACTAACTTAATTGTAAGGGTATCAATACTGAAATCTCTCACATAGGACAAATACGCATCACACCCCTTCTCAACCATTCGTTGAGCCCTAAGAAATGAAATGACCCTGCGAAGAGTATACTCTAAGGTACCTCTCCACTCTAATCTCGGCAAACCTGGCATAGTCAGTGTCACGGTCTTAGCGTGGCAATCAAGAATAGCACAATGGGGCGACAACAGTCCATGCCCAAGATAACATCAAAATCTACCATACTGAGTAATAACAAATAGGCTCTGGTCTCAAAACTACAAAGAGCAATCAAACACGTCCAATACACGTGGTCCACAACGAGAGAATCTCCCACGGGAGTAGACACATAAATAGGGGAACTCAAAGAATCCCGAGATATCCCCAAATATGGAGAACAATACGAAGAGACATATGAATACGTAGAGCTTGGGTCAAATAATACTAATACATCCCTATGACAGGACAGGGACGATACCTGTGATGACTGAATCTGAAGCAACAACCTTAGAACGAGCTGGAAGGGCATAGTACCTGGCCTGGCCTCCCCCTCTAGGGCGACCTCGACCTCCCCGACCTCCACCTTGAGTTGGCTGAGGAGGTGGGGTGGCAGCTAGTACTGGAAGAATGACCGGAGGACCCGGTGGAGCACGTGGAGGCTGATAAGTGGGTGGAGGTGCACCCCTCCTGGCTCTAGGGCAATCTCTAACCAGGTGACGAGTGTCACCACACTCAAAACAACTTCTCGGAGGATATGGCGGCTGAGACTGACTCGGACCTGGCCTGCTGAACTGGCCGGTAATAGTACCTTGAGTAGGAGGCATACTGGATACTGGCGGTGCATAATAGGGCTCCTGAGGTCTAGGAAGAGCTAGAACACCGCTGGCTGCTAGAAGAGCTGAATGAACAGGGCGACTCACACAACCCCTACCATAGCGTGCTGCTGGTGCACGAGCTCCTGAATAATGACCAGTCTCTCGAGACCTCTTGGACTCTCTCTCCTCTCTGTCTCAAGCAAACATGCACTCCACTCTCCAGGCAATGCTCACTGCCTGGTGATAAGTGATGTCCATCTCCAACTCCCTGGCCATACTGGTCCGAATACTGGGGTGGAGTCCCTCAATGAAGCGATGAACCCTCTCTCTGACTGTAGTAACTAGAGCCGGTGCATGGCGAGCTAACTCACTAAAATGGACTGCATACTCCAACACAGTCATAGCACCCTAACACAACTGCTCAAACTCTGCGCGCCAAGCATCCCTGAGGCTCTAAGGAACATACTTACGCAAGAATATCTCTAAAAACTGAGTCCAAGTGAGTGAGGCTGCCTCATCTGGACTACTCAGCTTATAGGTGCGCCACCACTGATATGCCGCTCTCCTTAGCTGGAAAGCGGTGAAAGAAACCCCACTCGTCTCCACAATTCCCATAGTGCGGAGAATACAATGACACTCCTCATAAAAACCCAGAGCATCATCTAAATCAAGTCCACTGAAAGTAGGTGGGTGGTACTTTTTGTACCTCTCAAGTCTGAGCTGCTCTGCCTCAGAAATAGCTACCCTGATCTCATGCTGAACCAGAGCAACTGGGGCATAGGAATATACTCTGGGGCATGATCAACCTGGACCCTATGCTTAGGAGTGCGGGCTGCGGGAGTCTGTGCCCCTCCCCCGGCCTGAGATGTAGCGGGAGCTATCGGAAATAGTCCTGCCTAAGCCAGAGTGTTGAACATGCTCAAGAACTGAGCTAAAGTCTCTTGGAGGGCTGGAGTAGCAATAGGGATCTCCGGTGCTGGCCCTCCAGCTGGAGCTGCTGGGGGCTCCTCTGACGCAGCTCTCGAAGGTGCTCGGGCTGCACCGCGTGGTCGTCCTCCCCGGCCTCTGACGGCTCTGACAGGGGGCTCGGGTGCCTGATCGCCTGTCCTCCCAGTACGGGTCCTCACCATCTGTGATAAAGAATAAAATACAATCTTAGAATTTTTGGTGTCAATAACTCGCACGACAAGGAAATCAAAGAAATATGATTGTTCTTAACAGTTACATAGCCTCCCGAAAATAAGTACAGGCGTTTTCGCACCGATCCACGAGACTCTAATAAACCGTCTTGTGAGTCACGACTCCTATGAACCTAGTGCTATGATACCAACTTGTCATGACCCAAATTAGCCTTCCATAAGGTGTCATGATGGCACATAGTCTTTACGACTAGGTAAGCCTAATATTATGAAAAATATAAAGAAAACGCAGCATTTTAAAGATAAACAGCATATTGTGAATAACCAAGAGTAGTACCACTCGGCATATACCAAAAAGTATTTTCCCAAGACCCGGAATATCACTAAGTCACAAGCTTCTATAATCTATATAGCTTTATACAAAAGTCTGAAGATAAATAAAGAAAGTCTCTAGGTGAGGGAGTAGAAGGGGACTCCGAAGATCTGCGGACGCAAGCAGAAGTACCTTGAAGTATCCTAGAATCAGCAGCACGCACTAACCCCAAGGCTGATGGCTCGTACTTGGATATGCACACGAAAACATGTGCAGGAAAGGGCATGAGTATACCACAATGGTACCCAGTAAGTGCCAAGCCTAACCTCGGTCGAGTAGTGACGAGGTCAAGTCAAGGCCCTACCAGAGTAAATATAATAAATTAAACAGTAAAAGGTATAAGTAAAATTTATGGTAACAAAGCAAAAGAAATTCTCGAAAATTTAACAGTTAAGGGAGTCCTCGACTCAGAACAAGGTAAACACAGTGGGGAATCTTCTGGGATACCGTCCCGTAGTTCCAAATGAATATGCAGTATAGGGAGATCTCCCAGAATACGTCTGTAGTCCCATTGTAAATATGCAGTGCTGGGGGATCTCCCAAAAAACGTCTGTAGTCCTAAAGTAAATATGCAGTGCTAGGGGATCTCCCGGAATACGTTCGTAGTCCCAAAGTAAATATGCAATACAGGAGGATCTCCCGGAATACGTTCGTAGTCCCAATTTAAATATGCAACGCAAGATAAAATGGCAGGTATGACATCGAGTTATACGGTTTATACTGAACACATATGAGGAAAGTAGGGACTAGATTAAGCATGGCACACAGAATGTCAAATAGGCAGTTAAAACACGTAAGCATGCTTCTCTAGCCTAAGTTTAACAATTAAACGTATTAGTGCAATTTAATAAGGGAAAAAATAGTTTATGATTTAAAAGGAAAAAACGGGATTTTTGCAATAATAGCAAGTGTACGTACTCATCACCTCACGTACACGGTGCCCACACATCAATTAATCTCAAACATCTTAAAGGAAAGTCCCCAACAAAAGGTTAGGCAAGCCACTTACCTCGAACCGCTCAAATCACCTCGATAACACGTTCTTGCCACGAGTATCCGACTTCAATTGGACCGAATTTATTCAAATAAATTGCATAATGTAAATATAACTACAAGTAACGAATTTAGCTAATTAATTCGAAGCTAAAGCGTGAAATTAGGACAAAATGCCCTAAAAGTCTCCTCGGCCCACGTCTCGGAATCGAGTAAAAATTATAAAGTATGAACACCCATTCACTCACGAGTTCACTCGAACAAAATTCATCTAAATCCGGCGTCAAATTCCCATTCAAATCTCAGATTTTTAATTGGGGAACCCTTTTCCCCTATTTCCAAACTTCTACCATCAATTTCCTATATTAGACAAGGAAAACAATAATAGATAAATGTATGATGATCAAAATAGAGTTAGAATTAGTTACCTAATAGTTCTCCTTCAAAATCCCTCGAGAAATCGTCTCCCACCGAGCTCTAAATTGAATTTTTTGTTATGAAATTTTAAACCCTCGAAATCCTCTTTTCTGCCCAGCGATTGCCGCACTTGCGGACCTAAGACCGCACCTGCGGTCACGCACCTGCGGACAATCCATCGAAGGTGCAAAGTCCACTTACTTGGGCTGGGTCCGCACCTGCGCGCATGAGTCTGCACCTGCGGATGCGCTTCTACGCTCAATCGTCCGCTTCTGCGGAACCTTGGGTCTTTCACACCTCCGTATCTGCAACTGCCCTTCCGCAGATGCGGCTCTGCTCCTGCGGCTCACTCATCGCATCCGTGACCACTGACTCCCTGGCCTAAAAGTGCACCTGCGATCCTAGCCTCGCTTCTGCGAGGCCGCACCTGCGGACTCCCTACCGCAGGTGCGAAAACACCAGAACCAGCAACTCCAAAAATTCCTCTAAGTCCAAGTTCATTCCGTTAAGCATCCAAAATATACCCGAGGCCCTTGGGACCTCAACAAAATATACCAATCAATCCTAAAATACCATATGAACTTAGTCGAGCCTTCAAATCACATCGAGCAACACCAAAAATCATGAATTAAGCACGGATTCAAGCCTAAGAATTTAAAATTTTCCAAATTCTACAAACGACACCGAACCACATCAAATCTAGTCCGAATGACCTCAAATTTTACACACAGGTCAAAAATGAGATTACGAACCTATAGCCACTTTTGGAATTCCATTCCGAGCTCGATATCAAAATTTCCCCTATCGGCCGAAATCGCCGAAAAACTAACTTTTGCCAATTGAAGCCTAAATCTACTACAAACCTCCAAAACACATTCCGGACGCGCTTCTAACCCCAAAATCACTCAACAGAGCTAAAGGAAATGACGAAATTCCATTCCAGATCCATCTTCACACAGTTCCGACTAGGGACCAAACTCTAAGGCTTAAACTCACAACTAGGGACTAGGTATCCTAAAACTCCCCGAATTCCATAACCAAACACTCCGGCAAATCCCAAAAGTAGAAACAAGTATGGGGAAATTAGATATTAGGGTATCGGGACTCAAATTCTCAAAACGACCGACCGGGTCGTTACATCTATATTCACGCAATCGAGAGGACCATGTTGATCATCTCAGGGTAGTTCTGCAAACCCTATATCAACACAAGTTATATGAAAAGTTTTCAAAGTGTGAATTTTGGCTTGAATCTATCACATTCTTGGGTCATGTTGTCTCTAGTGAAGAAATTAAGGTTGATCCTCAGAAAATTGCAGATGTGAAGAATTGGCCGAGGCCTATAACTCCAACATAGATTCGCAGTTTCTTATGCTTAGCTGGGTATTACAGAAAGTTTGTGGAGGAATTATCTACCCTTTCCTATCCATTGACTAAATTGACACAGAAGGCGGTTAAGTTGCAATGGTCAAATGCTTGTGAAAGGAGCTTTTAGGAGTTGAAATTGAGATTGACTGCGGTACCAGCGTTGAACCTACCAGAGGGTACAAATGGGTTTGTAGTATATTGAGATACTTCGATAATCGGACTTGGGGTGTGTATTAATGCAACATGGCAAGGTGATAGCTTACGCTTCTAGGTAACTCAAGAATCATGAAAAGAACTATCCAACACATAATTTAGAACTTGCGGTGGTGGTATTTGCATTGAACATTTGGCGTCATTATTTATATGGGGTCCATATGGATATATTAATGGATTGAATCTGAGGCAGAGAAGAAGGCTTGAATTACTCAAAGATTACGACATTGATATTCTATATTATCCGGGGAAGGCTAATGCTGTGGAGGATGCTCTCAGCCAGAAATCTATGGGTAGTTTAGCACACTTGGAGGCATATCAAAGGTCGTTGGCCAAGGAAGTTCATCGGTTAGCTAGTTTGGGAGTTCGTCTTGCAGACTCTAGTGAAGAAGGGGTAATTATGTAAAATAGGGTTGAATCATCGCTTATTGTGGAAGTCAAAGAAAAGCAATATAATGATCCATTGTTGGTACAATTGAAGAAGGGGATTCATAAACATAAGACTATGGATTTTTCTCTCGGCACGGATGATGGTACACTAAGGTACCAAGGGCAGTTATATGTTCCAAATGTAGATAGTCTTCGGGAAAGAATCATGACTGAGACTCACACTTCTAGGTATTCCGTGCACATCAAGCTCTACTAATATGTATCATAATCTCAAGAAAGTCTATTGGTGGAATGACATGAAGAGGAACGTGGCAGACTTAGTGGCGAGGTGTCTGAATTGTCATCAAGTGAAGGCCGAACACCAACGGCCTGGTGGGTTGGCACAGAATATAGAAATTCTGATGTGGAAGTGGAAAATGATTAATATGGACTTTGTGGTAGGACTACCGCGCACTCCGCGCAAGTTTGACTCAATTTAGGTGATGGTGGACCGACTCACAAAATCAGCACACTTCTTGCCAGTTAAATTTACCAACACAACGAAACAATATTCTCAATTGTATATCAAAATAATAGTCAGGTTGCATGGCACTCCAGTTTCTATTATTTCTGATCGTGGGGCACAGTTCACGGCTAATTTTTGCAAGAAATTTCAGCAAGGTTTGGGTATTCAGGTGAATCTTAGTACAAACTTTCATCCACAGACCGACGGGCAGGCAGAGCGGACTATTCAGACGCTTGAGAATATGTTGCATGCTTCTGTTCTTGACTTCAAGGGTAGCTGGGATGATCATTTTCCACACATAGAATTTGAACTACAACAACAATTATCATGCTAGTATTCAGATGGCACCATTGGGGAAGCTGAATTGATAGGACCAGACCTTGTGCATCAGGCTATGAAGAAGGTCAATATCATTAAGGAGCGGTTAAAAACTACTTAGAGTTGTCAAAAGTCCTATTCGGATGTTTATCGCAGAGACTTACAGTTCAAAGAAGATGATTGGATATTCTTGAAGGTTTCCCTCATGAAGGGTATAATGCGGTTTGGAAACAAAAGGAAACTGAGCCCAAGGTATGTCGGACCGTACAGAATCATTCAGAAGGTTGGTCAGGTGGCGTACAAGCTTGAGCTACCACCTGAGATGCCATTAGTGCACCCGGTAATTCATGTGTCTATGTTGAAGAAGGTAGTCAAAAATCCGTCGCTTATTGTACCGGTTGAAACTATTGAGATTAATGAAGAACTGACCTATTAAGAAATTCCAGTTGCCATTCTTGATAGGCAAGTCCGAAAACTAAGAAATAAAGAAATTGCCTCCATGAAGGTGTTATGGTGAAACCAGAAGTTTGAAGAGGATACTTGGGAGGCCGAGGAAGAGATGAAGAAGAAGTATCCCTATTTGTTTCTATGAAATTGTCGCATATGAATTTTGTATCACTTGTACATTTGATGTTAAAAGTGTTCCTTTTTGGTTATATGTTGCTTATGAGGCCACGGTTAGCGTTGTTTTGTGTTATGTTATGTCAATGGATTATGTATATGTTGTTAGGATGTGTTTTGGGGTTCTCTGACAGGTGGATAGGCCCAGTTACAAGGGAAACTCTGGCGAAACTTTTGGAAATTTGGGGAGTTATTCAAACTTTGGGACTGCTGGCGTGTGGTATGACAGTTGAGTCGCATCGGATGCAATTAGTGGAATTTGGCCCTCATTTAAGGGCGAATGATCCTAAGTGGGGGAGAATGTACCACCCCGTAAAATTTTGAAGTACTTAAGCGCTATTAAAAAAGTTGATGTGTGCTAATTATATTATTTTATGTGCAGACAAGGACTATTAATATGATGAATATCAATTAAATATTATAATAAGTGTACGAGGCATATTATAAGTGATGTGGGGTCTAAGGAGAGGCCTAATTCTATGTCAAGTTGGAAAATTACATGATAGACTAAAGTTCCAAATGAGTACGCACAAGACCAAATTTTGGACGAGTATATATATATATATATATATATATATATATATATATATATATAAGGAGTTATGTGATGAACAACCTATCAAATGTAAGATCTTAGAGTCTAGTTTCTAATGCTTCAAACCGTTCGTCATTTGGACACTCCTACAAGAAGTTATGACAAAATTACCAAAAGCTAGCAAAATGTGACCCTACTGGGGATTTCCATAACACTTCACAATTTCGTTTCTAGACACATTTTTCACTATCGCGCTGCGCTCCGCGGCTCCCCATGCGGCGTGGCTGTGCAAACTCTGGGTTTTTATAACCCGACCCCCATTTTATTTATCTAGACTAAGGGTTCATTTTGGGGGGATTTTCTGGTGTTTTAGAGAGAGGGGAGGGCGATTCTAGAGAGAGGAAAGGGAGGAATAAGGATTTCACTACCCTACCTTGAATCAAACCTTAAGATTTCATCATAGGGTTGCTAGGCTTCAAAGAGATCGAAGTTGCTAAGATTTTCGGAATATTTTTAGAGTTTAAGAGAGCTCAAGTGAGGTATGTTGGCTAAACTCTTCTCTTAGAATTGAATCCCACAGTGTTCGTGTAATTTTTGTAAGTCTCGAATTGATCATTATAAAATTTGCTATTCCGAATATGCTTGTGTTGAAAGATATATGTTCAATATGAATTCCAAATGCTTTTATCATTTTATCTTATCATTTGGGGATGTGTTCGAAGTATGGGATGTGTGTTGAAAATGTTACGACTTCAAGTCAAGTTCGAATGAAGGTTGTTATGCCAAATTGTGTGAAAAGTTTCTATGTGCCTAAGATTCTTAATTGCTCACATGTGTATTTAAATTCTTGAATTCAAAAAGCCTTGTTGTTGTTGATGATGATGATGACGTTTGAAAATGGAAAAAGGATTTGAATTATAAAATACAGCCAAGTGCCAAGAATGACTTTATAATTGTGTCCACTAGTGCCAATGTAATGAAAAGATGTGAAAGAAGTATGAAATGAGATGATTGGTATAAAAAGGTTGATGTCTCGAATGAGACGGCCTAGACGATTGGGTAGTGATCAGATGCCATGCCGCACACATGATGGTGATTGTGCTGAAAATTATGATTGTGGTTAATGTCTCTAATGAGATGGCCTAGCTGATTGGGTCGTGATCGTACTCCGTGCTAAAAGTACGGTGGTATTGGTATTGTGAATATTGGTATCGTGAATGATGGCATATTAGTACTAAAGACCTCTCAACTTAAAATATGGAAACTTATTTGAATATTGTCTTGATCCTAATTTGAGGTTTGATGTTGTTTGAGGCTTCCACTGAAATTATGATTGTACTTGATCGTATTAATTATCATTTTATTGAGAGGGTGTTTTGTCATTCATACTAGTACTATTCCATATGTACTAATGTCCTTTTTGTTGGGGCCGCTGATATTATGATTGTGTTTGGGGTATAGTCGGGGCCTTGTTGCCGGCATTATCATAATACTCTTATATATCTACTAGAGGCTCTGTAGACATAGTGTGGGTTGTATATTGGTGTTGGAAAAGTTAAATAAGTTATGTTGTGTTTGAATTACTTATTCCATTTCAGACTATGAAAATGTGTGTATCTCGAAACTTTAAAAATGAAGTAATTGATGGAAATGATTTGGTATTGTATATATGATCTCTTTATTGTCTAATTAACGAAAATATGTACTCTTTTTAAGCATGAGTGAGTTTGGGTACAAGGTATCTAACAAGCTTGCTCGTCCGGGTTCACTCGGTTGAGTGTCGGTCGCGCTCCTCGAGTTTGGGGCGTGACAGGAGTCAAATGATGAGGCCATGAATACGAACTTGGAGCTATTGGATGAAAGACGTGAAACCGCCCTTGTTCGATTAGCTACCCAAAAACAACGTATCGAGAGGTATTATAATCGAATAGCCAACCTTTGATACTTCAATGTCGGTGACTTAGTACTAAGGAAGGTCACACTAAACACCCGGAATATGATGGTAGGCTATATTATCATATTTTAGTCGATTATTACATTCCAATTTACTGCACTTTAGTTGAGTTTAAGCTTTAATCGCTAGCGTTTTGCACTAATTATGTGTTTTATGCCTTGTAGGAGTGATTCCGAGCTATGTAGATGATATGGAATGAATTCAAATGATTTGAAGCTTTTACATCTGAGTAAAAGATCAAGAAATTAAGTCGGGATCGTGTTCGGGGATCAACGGATGATAGTTAAGAACGAACGAAGAATCGAGCAGGCATATAGTGCAGTGTCTAGTAAAGTGCACATAACTTTTTTCTCAGAACTCCATTTGGGATCCACAATATATTGTTGGAAATCTAATTAAAAGGAATACAACTTTTATGTTTTATGTTTCTTCAAATTCCCAACAGAACAGGGTGAAACGTGCACGGCAAGTGTGCGGTCGCGCACTGACCGCGCATATGAGACAGAATAGGGTGAAAAGTGTGCGGCCAGGTGTGCAGGCACATTTCCAGGTGCGCGGCCGCGCACGTCCAACTCCGGAAAAGTGTCCTTCTTTGCGTATGAGAAGGTTTATTTGTTTGGGCCCGACCCTACTTGGTATATATACATAGAAAATGGTATTTTGAGGACTTTTGACATATCTAAGACCTAAGGAGGCTAAGGAGAAGTTGGAGAAGGAAGAGCACAAGGAATCCATCATTCAATCCCAACTCAAGACAAGGGTTTGGATTATTTTGTATTTTTCTTTACTTTAAACTTAATTGAGATGAATTACTCTATATCCATGGAGTAATTCTTCCTTAGGGATTGATGGATTTGGTGTTTTGTGAATTATTTGTGGATATTAACTCTAGTTTTATGTATTGAATCATTTTGGGTGTTTTTATTGTTGCATATATATTTACATGTTTATGTAATCGAAAGAGGCATAATTTGTGATGTTTTGCATTATCTTATTAGTTGAATTCGTTGATTCTTCTTAGTAATCGAAAGAGACTAGTTGAATTATTGTTTAGACCCAGTTAGAAAAATAATCGAAAGAGGTTTTCCCGAAGATTAACCCACTACGAATTCTTGCATATCTTCACTGAGCTTAACTTAGTTTATATTGTAAGGTTGAGACTTAATAGAGAGAGGAGTTTCTTCTAATCAATTGAACTAATAACCACGTGAATTCGAGATACTCACTCGAACATTATAAGTGAATTGTCTAGAGTTAAATCCCAAATATTTTTCTTGCACCTATCCTATCAACCCTATCTTCTCCCAATTTATAACTCCCTTTTCTTAATACTTGCATTAATTGTCATTAGCCAATAGTTTAGACTTTTAGTTAATTTTAGTTTTAATTCACACAAATCTAAATTGTTGATCATCTTGGATAACAATTAAACTAGAAGCTACGAAAACACTGTTTAAATCCAATCCCTGTGGATACGATATTTTCTATACTAAATTCGACTAGCGAGCATAATTTTGTGTTGTGTTTTTAGCTCGTCAAAATCCAAATGATGGAAGGTTGGGTCCGAACCGGGAAGGACCATACCAAATCCTCGAGGTCACCGGGAAAGGATCATATAAGCTCAAAATGATGAACAGAGAACAACTACCAAGAAATTGGAATGTAACTCACCTAAAACGATATTACTGTTATGGTACGACCCCATTATTTCCCTTTTATTTTCGGACTAACACTTGCAGGTGATCGACAAGAAGCGACACGAAGTTTTTAGGTCTTAAAGCACGTGTTGTACTCTTGTTTTCTTAGACCGATTTTGTCCCAAATGGGTTTTTCGGCAAGGTTTTTAACGAGGCAACAATGGATCGTGCTAACTTAGAATCAAAGACCTATTATGAATCGGTGTCGAGGAGCGCATTAACAGTATCCGAGGTTCCTCTATAATAAACCTCGACTACCGGGGGTATTACCCTAGGATATGCATTACCCTCGGATATCAACTTTAGCGAGGAAATTACTTCGTAAAGGAAGGGTCTCGATAAGTAGGATTTATTATAAGAGCCAAACGATCAAACGAACTGTGCCCACATAGATTGCTCGAGCCCTGGCATAAAACATATACGCATGTATAACTATTTTGCACAAGAATAAAGAGAATTACTTTCCTTGCAATCATCTTAAGTCTTAAAATATCCTTTTTTACATCCCTTAAAGAATTTCATACTTTAGTTCTCCTAAAAGTAACGAGCTCAAGGGCCGCTTATAGCCGGAGTAAGAAAGATCACTCCCTCACCCGGGGACTGCTGTTCGAAAACAAACTCAAACGGCCCAAGTCACTGGACCTTGGGGGCATGAGACCTATTAGGCAACCCCCCGGTTTTTAAAGGCCACGGCCACCCCACTCGGGGACTGTTATCTTGTGAAAGCCCGGATAGCTCGGGAAAGCAATTCCAATGGGCAGCTCCCGAACTAACAATTTACGTCCATATTAACACGGCTCATGGGACGTCTGAAACCCGTAACAAAATCTAGGCCTTCGAAAAAGAAAATTTTTCATAACCGGTTCTAAAGGCTACCCTCGGCAAACTATAATCTCGACTACCTACTTTGGAAAAAGGTTTTCGGTAACACCAAACCCCTAAAACTCCTTAAAACAGAGTAATGTAAAGGAAAGGTTTGTTTGATCTTTTCAAAATAACCTAAGTTATTTTATACTAAGGCATTCCGACCTTCGTGTATACAAGTAATAGAGGAAAGGGAAAATGTGAAAGTCGAAAAGGAAAGAAAAGCCTTATATATAAAATCTTTTTTACGAAGTCCAGAATGACACGATATAGAAATCTACAATGGCCAAAACGGCCTGAAAAAGTTGCAAAAAGCAAAAAATAAAAACATTTAAAGTCCTAAGCGTCCTGATCCTCATCGGGGGCAGCGTCTTCGTCCTCGGGATCTTCCCCGACTTCAGATTAGGTTAAGCTCTCGGAATCATCCTTGGGAAAAGAGAGCGGGCCATGGCTTCTTCTACTTTGGCGTTCTCGATTTTGCCTGTATATCGAAGTTCTGAGCATGGACTCCTTCAAAGGCTTCCCTTCGAGATTGCCACGTTGCATGCTCCACCATGATTTTGTGCTGCGCTTGAATCGCCTCGACATCAACCTTGAATTGGGCCACTTTAGCATTAGCCTTTGTCTAAGCTTGGACAACTTGGACAACTTCCTTTTCCGAGGTTATGAGATCCATATTTTTCTTGAACTCCTCGGTCTCAGCTTGTATCATGTCTACCTGCGCCTAGAGTTGCCTGATTTGTTCAAGCTTTTGTCGAACCTGCAGGATCAGATCATTAGTCACTGAGTCTAGTTCGTCGCCACTTTCTTCAAGTACTCGATTTACCTACTCGGCCCACTCGGCATGCGCCTTACGATCTGCTTCTAACTCGGCCTGAAGTCTCTCACTCAGAATCTTATAAGTGTCCCTCTTCTCAGTAAGCTCCCGAACCTCGGCCTCGTGTTGAATTAACTCCTCTCGGTATCGGAGGAAAGTCTCATGGTGCAGCACCAAGGCCTACAAGCATAAATAAAGGCATTAGGATTACTTGTAACTTCAAATTAAAAATACATAGGGACATTCGAAGTTACCCGATTCAAAGCCTGTTGAGCTTCATTGAATAGGCAGGGCGCTTTCACCGTATCCATCAGGGCCCGGTCCTCTTCGGTCACCAAGTATCGAAGGTAGCTAGCAATCCCCATAGGGGCAGAGAAAACTCGGGCATCCTCCAGGACAGATAAAACAATTGACCGCCTTGGATCCGGGTTAACGCTCGGGGCCGGGAACCGATCCACCAACTTTGGGCTTGAAGAAGACACACTGGCCCCCGATGATGGTACCTTCTTTGAAACCAGCAAGTCACCAAGACCAGTGGCATCCTCTAAGGCAGTGGACTCTAACCCATCCAAGAAGTTGTGGATATCAATAGCCCCATGAGGCCTTCGTAAGAACGACCTTCTAGCATACCAGCCTCACGGATCATGACATCAGAAAACTGAGGAGACCCGGTAAGGTCAATCACCCCAAGCACATCTTTCGGGGCCACTTCTTCTGCTCGAGGAGTTTCGGTCCCGGTATCCCTCTTGATTCCCCTGTCTTGGGGCAAAGTAGTCGCACCCCGTTCCGATTCAGATATCTCAGCCAATGCCTTCTCGGCAACCTCCCCGGTTCGAGGCAAAGCAGCTCGCACCCGAGCCACTAGCTCAGAGTTGTTTTCTCCTTCTTCAGACTCATCCCTCAGTCGGCGAATTGAGTACGATGAGAGGACGCCAGTACTTTCCTTTGGTTTGCGCTTCTGCCTCTTCTTCGGTTCCTGCTTCTCTGAGTTCGGGGATCTCGAGACCTTTTTTCTTTTCTTCTCATCACCTGCCTCAGAGACGGGGACTCGAGAGGCACATCATAATCACAGGATGGAGGCCTCATAGCGACATCCTTAGGGAGACCTACAAAAGAAAATAGGACCGATAAGAGTTCGACAACGCAAGGAGAAAGTCAAACATTATTGAATCAGAAAGAAAACTTACCATGATTACGGGCCTCCCACCGACCTTTCGACAGTTTTATCCATGCACACACGGAATATGGTCTTTGTGACACAAGGTCCTCGACCCACTCCTTGAGCTGAGGAACGACATCCGGCATCTGAGCCATAGCTGCACCGCAAAAACACCGATAAGAAGGGAGGGAAGGGGAGAAACAATCAATAAAATCTTTAAGGTGAGGTTGTACTTACGCTTCATGTTCCATTTCTCGGGAAATGGCATGTCCTCGGCAGGGTCAAGTCTAAAGTCCTTATTCGAACGAATCGTCCCATCCAGCCTCGATCCCGATCCTCATCTATACTCGAGAACAGGGCCCTACTGGCCCGGCGAGCAAGTTTGATTAACCCCCCTTGATAGAGTCAGGGACTGTACAGGCACATAAGATGATCGAGGGTGAAGGGACACCCCTCAATTTTGTTTACAAAGAAACGGAGAAGAATCGCTATCCTCCAGAAATAGGGGTGAATTTGATGAAGGGTCACCTCGTACCTCTTGCAAAAGGTAATAATGACCGGGTCTAAGGGACCCAACGTGAAGGGTTAAGTGTAAATACTTAAAAAGCTCTCCACGTGGGTAGCAATCGATTTCTCAGGCGAAGGCACCACCACATGCTTATTGGCCCAGTTGCAATCCTCTTTGACCTTGGAGAGGAGATCATCGGTCATCGAGACCGGCTCACATCGACCCGGTACCAAAAAAGTTTTTTCGACCTTGAAATCAGCAACGGTCAGGCACCCTGTAGGAACGAACTCTTCAGGGTGTGGTTCCGCCACAGCCCCGTCGTCGGCGGGTCGTGATGAAGAGGCGGCCTCTTTTATAGGACGGTCTTAGAAGTTTTCACCATTTTAGAGCAGAGATTAAGATGGTACGTTTAGTGGTTTGCAAAAGGGTCAAGAAATATGGGTACAAAGGTTGGAGAGTGAAGAGATTTTTGAAGAACGAGAATAGGAGGAGCTTTGAACGTAAAGTTTGAATGAATGAAAGTTGAGATATTTATAGTCTGACGGTTCAGAACCCGGAATGGCCGACCAACAACTGACAGGTATTTAATGCCTTGGTAACTGGACCAACGAGACGTTTCAATAACCGTTTGTCGCTTACGTCATGATCGGACGTTTCAGTAACCGTTTGATGCTTACGTCATGATCCATCAAAGCGGGATTCGGAAGTTCATATCGTTTCTCGTCATCTTCTCTTCGAAAAATGAGGGGACTATCTGTATACGGTCGAAACTGGGTTCGCCTCTTGTGTAACCAATCGAGACTGAAACATGACAGGTTAGAGCTCGATCTCGAGTTATATCGAACCAAGGTGTGAAGTTACATCGTTGAGCTCGTGACCTCGGGACCAAACAAGATCGAGACCTAACAAGATCGAGGGAAAATTGTCGAGCCAAATAACAGAAGGCCGAAATATCCGCGATCGATTGGAGATCACAACGAAAATCCCGGCACGTATCAAGGTGAGGCCGATTAATTAGCAAATCATGAGATTTTTTACCTTGTATAGAATTGTTTCAAGAGTAGGACCCCCTACTATAGAAAGAGGGTCTGATCATTCGTAACACACATTGTAATACGCAGCAAAAAGTAATATACTGTCATTTCTAGCTCTTATCATCTTGTTATTTTGTTCCTACATCAGTTGAAGCTTTTTTTGGTTGGAGGGTGATAGAACTTGAAGGCCAAGATTGTTCAATTCGTGTAGTTTGCATTTATTCTTTTATCGTCAATTTCAATATTAATTTGTTTTCTTAATTTGTATCAAGTTATATCACGTATCTTTAAAATCGCATATAAATTCAATTGTTATCCGATTTTGAGGGTAAACAACTACAATCTTGGAATAACTAATCTCGAATTTAGTTATACCATAATTTTATCTCAATCAAATATGAAATAAACTCATCTCAAATTTAATTTCGGAATTACTTATCCCTTCTCTCTCGTACCAACCGAGCCCTTAGTTCAACGTCATATGGTGTTATTGTTCTTTTTCCGGGCGAAGATCTACTTGTCAATGCATTAGAACAGAAGATCAACCACCTGGTTGTTGAATGTCATTAGACGTGTCTAAGTTAGAACCTCATCTTAGCTTTTTCTTTTTGTTACTCTCACCATTTATTATATGATGTTCACAATATGCAGGGGAGCTATAATTAAATATTGATTTGGCCGAACTTAATAATTTTAGTCCAAATTTTATATTTATATTAAATTTTTATTTAATATAACAACAACAACAACAACAACAACAACAACCCAGTATAATTCCACTAGTGGGGTCTGAGGAGGGTAGTGTGTACGCAGACCTTACCCCTACCCTGGGGTAGAGAAGCTGTTTCCAAATGATCCTCGGCATCCTTCCCTCCAAGAACTCCCCACCTTGCTCTTGGGGTGACTCGAACTCACAACCTCTTGGTTGGAAGTGGGGGGTGCTTACCATCAGAGCAACCCACCTTGTCCTAAATGTTTATTTAATATGTATGAAAATTAAATTCAAATCCAATAATTACTAAAATTATTATTTTAAGATTTACAATTTATAAAATACTTCCCCTTTCCCTATTTGAAAAAATAATACATTTATATAATAATTTATATCCATACAAAATATATGTATCTCATTTTATATCACAAAGTTCAAAAGTCTTTTTTTTTTTTTTTAATGTGTGTATAATCAAATAGATTCACATAAATTAAAACACATACAATTACAAATTATGATTCCTCCTTTTACAGTTTGACTTTACTTTTGACTTTACTTTTGACTTCTTGTTTAATATAGCCATATATTGTAAGCTGTAACTCTGAAACTAGACAAAGCTAATCTACACAGTCCTCCTCTCTCTATTTATTGGCATCAACTACATTTCTAGTGTGTAAATGTTCGTCGGAGAAAGCGTTCGTTATTCTGTTGAAAAGTCAATTACTTATGCCTCCATTCTAATTGTAACAAATTCTTACAGCATTCTATTAATTTGAAATTAATTTTTTAAGATATTCTTACCATAGTGGTGAAAGTTGATACGTGTCAAAAATATTTTCGTCTTTTTAACCAAATTCCCACTTTGAAAACGCCATATTGAATGACAAAGAAAAAGGAAAAGAAAATGAGGATATAGCTAGGAAGAGTTGTAAAGAGTGGGGCTATAACATCGGGGGACAAGATTTGACCACAAAAAAAAGATGAAGTTTTTTTCTCTTTTAATGATTGTGACTCGTAATGATTACAAAAAAATGTAATTTTTCAAAAAAAAGTAGTATTTTGTGTTTCGTTGAAAAAATGTTATTTGGATTTTGAAATTATGTTTGGATATGTATTTCACTTAAAAAATATTACAATTTTGTGAGTAGGAAAAATAAAAAATTTCCGAAAATTTTGAAAAAGTGATATTTGAAAAACACATTTTCGAATTCTTTTTCAAAACTTGTAAAATTTCATGAATAAATACATTTTTGAAAAAAAAAAATCGAAACAAAAAAGAAAAAATATCTATGTACAAACAGCTCCTAGGTAAGTGAATCATTTTTTGGAGTAATGAACATATGTAGATTAAACGTCGCCTAGAGCACAATACGTTTAGAGGGTTAGTCCAATTCAGTGGGTGAGTGTTGACAATTCAGTAATTTTGTGTATAATTGGAAGACTAGCCTCTCTAAACTGGGTTCTAAATGCTGCTAGTTCTTCGTTTGAACGTTTGGTACCCATTATGCATTTATTTTATTGGATTCTTTTTCTAAATTTTCTGGGTCAAATACGTGACATTTGGTTAAAGATAGGTGGAGAGATTATATCCATCAACTTACAACCTTTGATGGTCCTTTATGTATAAAGTTATTTTCGAAAAAGTATAACTATTCAAAAGTTAATTCGATAGAAAATAAAGTATTGTTATAAATATATTATATTATGGATGTTCATTTAGTACTTTGTTGTAAATAAGCTTCCTGAAGAAGTTTATCCATATGAGACTCCGCCGTAAATATGTTTATCTATTTAGTACTCTATTGGAAATAAGCCACCTGAAGAAGTTTATCCTTTCGGTACTCCGTTATGGATAAATATTACCCATGATAGAAGATTATCTATATCTGACACAACAACTTAGAGTAGCAGCTTACACATCAGCTTCCTTTCTTCTATAAATAAAGGAGAATTCAGTTCATTATGTACATAAGTTTGAAGTTTGAATAATATATCAGTTTCTCTATATACTTGTCTTTACTTTACTGTCTTTATTTTATAACACGTTATCAGCACGAGACTCTGCCATCTCGAGAAAATACTTTGAAA
>AWOL01S0029577.1:3881-15124 GCA_000715115.1 Nicotiana otophora
GAGAGAGAGAGAGAGAGAGAGAGAGAGAGAGAGAGAGAGAGAAAGAGAGAGAGAGAGAGAGGAAGGCTCGTAATTTGGACCAAGTGAGGTGCATCAAAGATGAGGATGGTAGAGTTTTGATAAAAGAGGCTCAGATTAAGCGGAGATGGCAGACATAGTTTCATAAACTTCTGAATGAAGATGGGGACCGAGATATTGTTCTAGTACTGTAGGTGCATTAAGGTTGATGGGGTCGTGAGGGCTATGCATAACATGTGTAGGGATAGAGCAATCGGGCCAGACAAAATTCTGGTAGAATTCTGGAGGTGTGTGGGTAGAGTAGGCTTGTAGTGGCTGACCGGGCTGTTTAATGTTATTTTCAGGACGAAGAGGATGCCATATGAGTGGAGGTGGAGTACGGTGGTTTCACTATACAAGAACAAAGGTGATATCCAGAGTTGCAATAACTATAGGAGTATCAAGTTACTAGGTCATACTATGAAAGTGTGGGAGAGGGTGGTGGAAGTGAGGGTGGGGAAAATAGTGTCGATATCCGACAATCAGTTCGGGTTCATGCTGGGGCGTTCGACTACGGAAACGATTCACCTTATTAGGAGGTTGTGGAACAGTACATAGATAGAAGGAAAGATCTGCACATGGTGTTTATTGACCTAGAGAAAACGTATGACAAGGTCCCTAGGGAGGTTCTTTTGAGATACCTGGAGGGAAAATATGTGCCGGTTACCTACATTAGGGCGATTAAGGACATGTACGATAGATCTAAGATTCGGGTTAGTAATGTGGGAGGCGACTCAGAGCACTTCCCGGTTGTTATGGGTTTACACCAAGGATCTGTGCTCAGCCCGTTCTTATTTGCTCTGGTGATGAACGCACTGACACGACATATTTAAGGGGAGGTGCCATGGTCTACGTTGTTCGCTGATGATATAGTTCTGATTGAAGAGACGCGAGGTAGTGTTAACGAGATACTGGAGGTTTGGAGACATGCCTTTGAGTCTTAGAGTTTCAAGTTGAGCAGGACTAAGAAAGAATATCTGGAGTGCAAGTTGAGCATTGACCCGAGAGAAGTGGGCTTGGACGTGAGGCTTGGATCACAGGTCATCCCCAAGAGAGGCCGTTTCAAGTGCCTTGGGTCGGTTATCCATGGGGGATGGGGAGATCGACGAAGATGTCACACACCATATAGGGACATGGTGTCTGAAATGGAAGTTAGCATCTGGAGCCTTTTTTAATAAGAGGGTGCCACTGATACTCAAAGGTAAGTTTTATAGAGTGGTGGTCAGACCAACCATGTTGTTGTAATGACCCCACTTGTCGCTTTAAGAATTAACGCCCTGTTCTATGACTTAAGGTATCGAACATCTTCGTAATATGTATTATGACCCACGGGTGTGGACGAGTTTGACTTTTGGAAGATTCGGAAATAAATTGAAAGAACAATTCTTATCTAGAAGCTTAAATGGAAAGAGTTGACCAGAGAGTTGACTTTTGAGAAAACGACCCCGGAATGAAATTTTGATGATGTCAATAAATTCGTATGGTGATTTCGGACTTAGGCGTATGTCCAAATTTGGATTTGGAAGTCCGTAGGACAATTTGACGCATTTTGGCGAAAGTTGAAAAATAGACGATTTTCGAAACATTTGATCGAAGGTTGAATTTCTGATAACGAGGTCAAAATCCAATTCTGGAAATTGGAATAGGTCCATTATATCATTTATGACTTGTGTGAAAAATATGAGGTAAATCGGACTTGATTCGATAGGTTTTGGCATCAAATGTAGAAGTTGGAAATTTCATAATAGACTAAAATTTCAAGTGAGTTCGCACAAGACCTAACATCAAATGAGCATAAGTCTCATGATACGAAGTGTTATATGATATATCACATGAAATATCTTTGAGTTTAGTTTCTAACACTTCAAACCATTTGTCATTTGGACATTCCTACAAGAAGTTATGATCAAAGTAGCAAAGGCTGGAAAATGCGATTCTGCGACTAATTTTGCGATCGCAGAATAGTTATGCGATCGCGAAACTGCTTCTGCGACTGCAAACTGTCGCAGAATGGACCAGAACAGCCCAGTTCTGGGCACCGAATTTTGTGACCATTGTGCGGCCCGCATACCTATTTCGCGGTCCATTATGCGACCGCATACCTGCTTTCGGAGGGTTAATTTTTCTATTTTCAAAACTCGACCCCATTTTAATAAATAGCCTTTGGGGCTTATTTTGGGATATTTTTCTGAGGGTTTTAGAGAGAGATAAGAGCATTTTAGAGATAGAACGAGGGAACCTAATATTCTAATCATCCAATCTTCATGAATCAAGGAAGCTAATCACAAGATCATCATCTAAGAGGTAAGATTCAACCCCTAGTCTTCAAATTTCGAGTTTGGGTAAACGATTGGTGATTGGAAGTATGATTCTTGGGTGTAAGTGTATTATGTATATATGCTTGTACCAATAAGGTTTGTGGGAAGATGTTGATATCAAATAAGTAAAGATAGAGTTGTGGAATGAAAGAAATCTTGTAGAAGAACCTTGTAACCAAATTTGCACACCTAGTGTTTGATAAAATGCTCAAATGAGCTGAAACCATGAAATTCTTCCTAATTATGGTTCACTTTTGTTATGTTTCTAAATAGATTGAAGTTGCTCGGATTTCCGGAACCTCGTAGTAATGTAAGGAGGGCTCAAGAAAGATTGGAGCCGTCCGGAGGTCAATTCACGTGAGAAAGCTATTTTGGAATATCAGCCTAAGTTCAAAAAGGTAAGTATCTTGCCTAACCTTGAGTGGGGGAATTACCCCTTAGGCATCAAGTCTTATGTGCCATTTGTGAAATGTGAAAAGCCTTGTACACCAGGTGATGAGTACGTACTCGGGCTTATATGTAAAACATTTACTGAGTTAAAGTCTTGGACATATTATGCAGTAATTTGGATAATTGTTGGTATTTATTTAATCATCTATTTGCCATATCTCAATTCGCATTTATTGAATTTGTTTTTATATGATGATTTGATGTGAATGTTACTTGTATATTTATGTGAATTCCGTGAGTTTGATGGTATGATATTTCTTAAAATTTAATTTCATTATGGATTTTTCCTCTGCAAATAATAAATTAAATAAGCTTAAGAAGAGGTGTTTATATAATTATTGAGAATTTGTATTAATGAAGGCATTGCCCTATAGTAATTTCTATCTCTGTTGATTATTGTTGAGGTCTTATACACATTGTGTGGAGCCTTCGACTATTTGTTGTGAAATTAATTGATTTGTTATATCTTTCGAATTGGTTGTGGCCATTGGGAAAATTGTGTTATGAATTGATTTTTGTTATGTTGCCGTGATAATATTCTGTGTAAATTGTTGAGTTATTATTTTGAGGACATAAGGGTGGCATTTCACTGTTGATATTATGTAGGTATAAGGGTGGCATTTCACTGTTGTTACGTGTGTTGGGATATAGTGTGGGCGGAGCGATAAGGGTAGCTATAGGAGCGATAAAGGTGGCTATTGATATTGTCAGGGCCGAGGGATAAGGGAGGCTATTATAGGAGTGATAAGGGAGGCAATAGGAGAGATAAGGATGTCTATTGTCAGGAATGATATATGATGATGTGGAGTGGTTGCATTGGTGATTTTATGTGATGTTGTGATTTTTCTTGTGTTTAGTTTTATACCTTCTGCAATTTATCTTGTTGTTGGTAAATTGATAATAGTCTGATTTAGGTTAAAATTGGGAGCCTGTGGCTATTGCCAGGCGGATTATGAAAAGAAATGTGCGAGTAAATAATGATGATATTGGCACGTGAATTGTCCGTGCAGTTGGGGAAAATATGATGGTTTTATTATTGGCACGTGAACTGTCCGTGCAGATGTGGTATAAAAAATGGGCACGAGGTGCCGGAAAAATATGATGATTAATTATGGGCACGAAGGTCCGTGAAAATATGAAAAGGGCTGAGACCCGTATTTTTATGATTATAAAATGAGGTGTCACATGGTGACTTTTAATTGAAAGAATTATGTTCAAAATATTTATTTGGAAGGATTTTTATTCAAAAAGTAGTATTTGAAGGAATTGTATGTGAAAGATATTTATTTGAGGAAATTATATTTGAAAAAGATTTATTGAAAGAATTATATTTGAAAGATATTTATTTGAGGAAATTATATTTGAAAGAGAGTTATTTGGAAGAATTATATGTGAAAGATATTTATTTGAAGAACTTGATTTAATTGGGTGTACTTGTATTTATTATTTGTTGAGCAATATTACTAGTGTTCTTGTTTCCATGCCGGAATAACACTGGTTGATTTATGTTTCCCTTATTGTTATTTGTTTTCTATTATTTTGTATACTATATTGTAGATGTTATTAGACTAGTGAGTGTCTTGACTGTACCTCGTCTCTGCTCCACTGTGGTTAGTCTTGATACTTAGTGGGTTCCGAATGTGGTGTACTCATACTACACTTCTACTTATTTTTGTGCAGAGCCAGATATTGGAGATATCGGACTTGAACAGAGTTAGAGTGGGATCACAAGGATTCAAGGTAGAGTTTCTTGGTCGTCGCAGTTCCTTGGAGTCTTTCTATTTAATTGTACTGTTATTTATTATTCAAACAGTATTGAGTATTCGATCCTTGAGATCATTTCATGTATTCAGTTAGAGTTCGTGACTTAGTATAACCAGTCTTTGGAGGTTGTTATATTTGTAATTATTTCCACTGTTGGTAAAAAAAAAGGCTTGAATTGTTATAAAATCGGCTTACCTAGTCTTAGAGACTAAGTGCCATCACGACGCTTGTGGCGGGATTTTGGATCGTGACAAGTTGGTATCAGAGCTCTAGGTTCATAGGTTCTACGAGTCACGAACGAGTCTAGTAGAGTCTTGCGGATCGGTACGTAGACGTCTGTACTTATCTTCGAGAGGTTTTAGAATAGTTAGGAAATTTCCACTTCTTTCATTCCTGTCGTGCGGATATTGTTGAATTTGGAATTTGAGCTTTTTTATCTCTATTCTCTCACAGATGGTGAGGACATGTGCTACCGAGTTAGAGGAGCAGGCATCCGCACATACTGCTAAGGCTGCAACAGGCCGTGGCCGAGGTAGAGGCCGAGGTAGAGGTCGAGGAAGGGCACATGCCGCGACTGGAGCACCTGTCAGAGTAGCAGTTGAGGAGCCGCCAGTAGCTCCAGCTGAGGGACAGGTACCCGAAGCACCTGTTGTTACCCACGGGCTTCAAGAGACTTTAGCACAGTTCCTGAGTATGTTTGGTACATTAACTCAGGCGGGATTAATCTCTGTTGCACCAAATATTTCGCAGATTGGGGGAGCAGCTCATACTCCTACCACAACTCCTGAGCAGCAGGTTCACGTAGGTCAGGTTCCGGGTGTAGTACCGGTATAACCTGTTATTCCGGTTCGGCCTGAGGTCAGGCCAGAGGCATCATAAGAAGAACAAAAGAGACTTGAGAGGTTTGAGAGGTATAGTCCACCTACTTTCAGTGGCACAACTACAGAGGATGCCCCTAGAATTTCTAGAAAATTGTCACCGTATTCTCCGCTCTATGGGTATTGTGGAAGTGAGAAGAGTTGCCTTTACTACATTTCAACTCTCAGGCGCAGCGTATCAGTGGTGGCAAATCTATGAAGAAGGTAGACCAACTGATACAACACCACCAACTTGGGCTCAATTTTCGGAAATGTTCTTGAAAGAGTTTGTTCCCCGGACTCTCCGAGATGCGTGGTGCACAAAGTTTGAATGATTGCGTCAGGGCACTATGACAGTTTCAGAATATGCTATCAGGTTTAGTAAGTTAGCCCATCATGCACCTATCTTGTTTCCTACAGTCAGAGAGCGGGTCCGCAGATTCATTGTGGGGCTCGATTATGATATTAAAATATGCATGACTCGAGAGTTGCAAACTGATACTCCATTTCAACAAGTAGTGGAGATTGCGAGGAAGATTGAGGGAGTTCTAGGGGAGGAAAGAGAGTCTAAGGAGGCCAAAAGGTCTCGAAGCTCTAGAGGGTTCAGTGGATTTTACTCTTCAGCTAGGACCTATTATAGCGGAGGCTCGAGCAGTCGGCCAGTTCAGTCCGCACATCAGATTACTCAGAGTGCTCTAGTAAGTTCTTACAATGCACCACCGGCACGGGATTTCTATAATGGTTATTCTAGTTATCCGGTACAAACTCAGTATGAGAAACTGTGACCTCAGAGGGGCTGTTATGAGTGTGGTGATACTAGGCACATTATGAGAGATTATCCGACACTTGGGAGGGGTGGATTTTGTTAGAACACTTACACTATGGGCCCCAATGCAGCTACTATCCCATTTGTACAACCAGTTAGGGGTGGAGGACAGGCGGGTAGAGGACGCCTAAGAGGTGGAGGCCCAACCAGTTGATATAATCGCTATGATTTGGCTGAGGCCGATACACCAGATGGTGTCGTTATAGGTACGATCCCGATTTGTTATAAAAGAATATTTTCCCTTAATTTAATTCAGATCTGAATATTGAGGTAAGTCCTCCTATTATGCTCCGCTTATGGGTGAGCTTCATAATTTTGTGAACACTTATATCTTTATCCCTGTTGGGAGATTTGTAGATGTGAGCCCGTGTCTGTCATTTTTATTTTTGGACACCATTGAGGGCTATAAGTCCAAAAGTAATTTTTATTATTCATTACAATGGGTTTGATATGTTTCGGAATAATTGATTCCAATTTTATGAATTATATGCCCTACCGGTATGAGGGTTCATTATGACGAAATTTATTGAAAAGAAGAAAGAAAGGAAATTGAAATTTCAGTTGGCACAATGTGCAAAATACTTGTGATTCGGAGTCAAGGAAGAGATCCTCGCATTTTTATATGATGTGAAATATTGAAATCGGGCTATAAGCCGCAGTGGAAGTTATATAAGGACGAGGTCCTTGTGGTGAAATATTTGTGAGTTCAAATTCTCCCTTTGTGAAGTTTAATTTGTACTATAGTACTAACAGGGAGTTATGCCTGATAGGCTTATGTGATAATTCTTTTATGTTGTTTCTGTGCCATAATTGTGTTGTAATTATTGAGTTTTAGCCTACGAGGTGAGTGTCCAAGTGGCGTTAAATGTGACTCGTTAAATTGGGTAAATAGTTATGAGGTCTTCATGCCTCACATTTTGTTGTCAGTGTTGAGAAAATTTGAAAAGAGGTTTTAGTTAATATGAGGTTAATTGGCGATGTTGTAATCGATTATGAATAACTATTAAGACGAGAGATGTGGTGATGGGCATACATATGATGTGCTTCATGTCCTGATATCATTATGATAATGTAGTGCTTGTAATGCTGAGATTAATATTATTGATATATATATTGTGGTGCTTTGTGGGGTTGTGGATGTGTTGTTAGGAGTTGTTTTGGTGTTACTCTGGTAGGTGGATGGGGCAAATTATATGGGAGACTCTGCCAAAATTTCTGATAAGTTGATGTGTGCGTAGGCACGAGTGTCTATAGCCAGTTGAAACTAATACTGTGCGTTGATGTGAAAATCGGACTTTTCGAAAATGCTTGGAGTGTACGAAAATTGGTTTTAAAGTTTATAAGAATGGATAAAAGAAATAATCTCAACTGAGATGGTGTAGTCGGACCCATGTTAAATTGTGGAACGTAGAATCACCCACGAGTATGTGTGTAAGAATACACTCAGTAATTTAATGTCCTCATAAAGATTCTTGGCACGTTCGAGGACGAACGTATGTTTAAGAGGTGGAGAATGTAACGACCCGACTTGTCATTTTAAGAATTAACGCGCCGTTCTGTGACTTAAGATCTCGAGCAGCTTCGTAATATGTATTATGACTCGCGGGTGTGGTCGAGTTTGATTTTCAGAAGATTCGGAAACAAAATTGAAAGAACAATTCTTATCTAGAAGCTTAAATGGAAAGAGTTGACCAGAGAGTTGACTTTTGAGCAAACGACTATGGAATGGAATTTTGATGATGTCAATAACTTCGTATGGTTATTTCGTACTTAGGCGTATGTCTGGATTTGGGTTTGGAAGTCCGTAGGACAATTTGACGCATTTTGGCGAAAGTTAGAAAATAGACGATTTTCGAAAAATTCGATCGAAGGTTGAATTTTTGATAACGAGGTCGGAATCCGATTATGGAGATAGGAATAGGTCCATTATTTCATTTATGACTTGTGTGCAAAATTGAGGTAAATCGAACTTGATTCGATAGGTTTCAACATTGAATGTAGAAGTTGGAAATTTCATAATAGACTAAAGTTTCAAGTGAGTTCGCACAATACCTAACTTCAAATGAGCATAACTCTCATGATATGAAGTGTTATATGGTGTATTACCTATCAAATGAAATATATTTGAGTCTAGTTTCTAACGCATCAAACAGTTCATCATTTCGACATTCCTACAAGAAGTTCTGACCAACTTACCAAAGGCTGGAAAAATGCAATTCTGCGACCAATTCTGTGATCGCAGAATAGTTATGCGATCGCGAAACTGCTTCTGCGACGGCAAACTGGTCGCAGAATGGACCAAAACAGACCAATTCTGGGCACTGAATTTGGCGACCATTGTGCAGCCCGCATACTAATTTTGCGGTCCATTATGCGACCGCATACCTGCTTTCGAAGGGTTAATTTTTCTATTTTCATAACCCGACCCCATTTTAATAAATAGCTTTTGGGGCTTATTTTGGGGTGTTTTTCTGAGGGTCTTAGAGAGAGATAAGAGTATTTTAGAGAGAGAAGGAGGGAACCTAACATTCTAATCATCCAATCTTCAAGAATCAAGGAAGCTAATCACAAGATCTTCATCTAAGAGGTCAGATTCAACCCCTAGTCTTCAAATTTCGAGTTTGGGGGTAAAGGATTGGTGATTGGGAGTATGATTCTTGGGTGTAAAAGTAATATGTATATATGCTTGTACCAATAAGGTTTGTGGGAAGATTGTTGAGATAAAATAAGTAAAGATTGGGTTGTGGAATGAAGGAAATCTTGTAGAAGAACCTTATAACCAAATTTGCACACCTAGTATTTGATAAAATGCTCAAATGAGCTGAAACCATGAATATCTTCCTAATTATGGTTCATTTTTGTTATGTTTCTATATAGATTGAAGTTGCTAGGATTTCTGAAACCTTGTAGTAATGTAAGGAAGGCTCAAGAAAGATTGGAGCCGTCCGTAGGTCAATTCACGGGAGAAAGCTATTTTGGAATATCGGCCTAAGTTTGAAAAGGTAAGTATCTTGCCTAACCTTGAGTGGGGGAATTACCCCTTAGGCATCGAGTCTTATGTACCATTTGTGAAATGTGAAAAGCCGTGTACGCGAGGTGACAAGCACGTACACGGGCTTATCTCTGAAAAATTTACTGAGTTAAAGTCTTAAGCATATTGTGTAGTAAATTGGATAATTGTTGACATTTATTTAATCATCTATTTGCCATACCTCAATTCTCATTTTTTGAATTTATTTTTATATGACGATTTGATGTGAATGTTACTTGTATATTTATGTGAATTCCGTGAGTTTGATGGTTTGATATTTCTTGAAATTTAATTTCATTATGGATTTTTCCTCTTCAAATAATAAATTAAATGAGCTTAAGAAGAGGTGTTTATATTATTATTGAGAATTTGGATTAATGAAGGCGTTGCCCTATGCTGAGTAATTTCTATATCTTTTGATTGTTTTTGAGGTCTTATATACATTATGTGGAGCCTTCGGCTATTTGGTGTGAAATTCATTGATTTGTTATATCTTTGGAATTGGTTGTGGACATTGGAAAAATTGTGTTATGAATTGATTTTTGTTATCGTGCCGTGATAATATTCTATGTAAATTGTTGAGTTATTATTTTGAGGATATAAGGGTGGCATTTCACTGTTGATATTATGTGGGTGTAAGGGTGTCATTTCACTGTTATTATGTATGTTGGGATATTGTCTGGGTGGAGCGATAAGGGTAGCTATAGGAGAGATAAGGGTGGCTATAAGAGAGATAAGGATGGCTATAGGAGCGATAAGGGTGGCTATTGATATTGTCAGTGCGGAGGGATAATGAAGGCTATTATAGGAGTGATAAGGGTGGCTATAGGAGAGATAAGTGTGGCTATTGTCAGGGATGATATGTGATGATGTGGAGTGGTTGCATTGGTGATTTTATGTGATGTTGTGATTTTTCTTGTGTTTATTGTTATACCTTGTGCAATTTGTCTTGTTATTGGTAAATTGATAATAGTCTGATTTATGTTGAAATTGGGAGCCTGTGACTATTGCCAGGCGGATTATGAAAAGAAATGTGGGCACGAGGTGCCGTGAGTAAATAATGATGATATTGGCACGTGAATTGTCCGTGCAGTTGAGATATGAAACGTGAGCACAAAATGCCAGGAAAAATATAATGCTTTTATTATTGGCACGTGAACTGTCCGTGCAGATGTGTTATGAAAAATGCTTACGAGGTGTCGGAAAAATATGATGATTTAATTATGGGCACGAAGTGCCATGAAAATATAAAAAGGACTGAGACCCATATTTTTATGATTATGAAATGAGGTGTCACATGGTAACTTTTAATTGAAAGAATTATATTCAAAATATTTATTTGGAAGGATTTTTATTCAAAAAGTAGTATTTGAAGGAATTGTATGTGAAAGATATTTATTTGAGGAAATTATATTTGAAAAAGATTTATTGAAAGAATTATATTTGAAAGATATTTATTTGAGGAAATTATACTTGAAAGAGAGTTATTTGGAAGAATTATATGTGAAGGATATTTATTTGAAGAACTTGATTTAATTGGGTGTACTTGTATTTATTATTTGTTGAGCGATATTAATAGTGTTCTTGTTGCCATGCGGGAATAACACTGGTTGATTTATGTTTCCCTTATTGTTATTTTTTTCCTATTATTTTGTATACTATATTACAAAGGTTATTAGACTAGTGAGTGTCTTGANGTGCAGTTGAGATATGAAACGTGAGCACAAAATGCCAGGAAAAATATAATGCTTTTATTATTGGCACGTGAACTGTCCGTGCAGATGTGTTATGAAAAATGCTTACGAGGTGTCGGAAAAATATGATGATTTAATTATGGGCACGAAGTGCCATGAAAATATAAAAAGGACTGAGACCCATATTTTTATGATTATGAAATGAGGTGTCACATGGTAACTTTTAATTGAAAGAATTATATTCAA
>AWOL01S0029579.1:23773-55042 GCA_000715115.1 Nicotiana otophora
GACACTCTGGATCGGGTCGTACGTCTTCGGCAGAAATCATGCTTAATAATAATAATTACACGATACTTTAATAGTTATTTCAGCTTGCGAAGCGAATTGATAAATTGGAGAATCCTTGAAATTTAATAAATTATTATTCCTGCTTGTTAAGGAATTAATTATTATTCTATAAATGAGATTAATTAATAAATTAGAAATTATTTAAATTAAAGAAATTTAATTAATATATTGAGAATTGTTGCATTTGAAGGAATATGATTATTTTCGTTGGTTAAATAAATTATTATAATTTCTGTGAATCATGCTGATTTAGATATTCTAGTTGTATTGCAGTTGTTATTATTGACCCATAGTGAGTGCCAAAGTCGGTCATCTCGTCTCTACCACTTCGAGATTAGGCTTGATACTTACTGGTACACGTTGTTTACGTACTCATACTACACTTGCTGCACTTTTTGTGCAGGACCTGAGGCAAGTACTAGTGGGGGACCTATCGTCTTACACCCACGTTATCTAGGGGCATAGAGGTGAGCTGCCTTTCTGAGCCGTTTTGCAGCTACTAGTGTCTCTCCTTATATTTTGCATTCTGTCTATTTTTATTTCAGACAGTATTTGAGGCTTTGTATAATCTACTAGATGCTCATACACTTGTGACACCAGGTCTTGGCACATACATTGGTAGAATTTGGTGTTTTATTATTTTTTTTGGTTTTAAATTTTGTCAATATATGCTTAATTTATTAAGTTGGCTTGGCTAACTGTAGTGTTGGGCGCCATCATGACCTATAGAGGAAATTGGGTCGTGACAAGGATAATATTCCAACACCTCGGGTACTTGAGGGGAATAATTTTTTAAGGACATATTGTGCATTCAGTGGACTCGATTTATTCCTATACTGTTTTTCAGAATTTATTTCGTTAAACTAGTGTTACTAACTTTCTGTTTTTGTTTATATATTTCAGAAAGTTTAATGGTTTAATTGTTTATTACAGCAATACACGTTAATAACACCTACCACCACCATATTTAACTACCACAATTGACCAACATCATCATCAATTATAGCCGTCGCCGCCATTATTATGGACTACCATCACCCATCATCCCTACCCTTATCGACAATCACCACTCCCAACTCCCACTATTATCAATCACCTCTACCATCATCATCAATCATCGACGTTACTATCCATAATTATAAACTGCCACCATCTTCCTCAACTACAATTACCAGTATCAATCACCACTAGCTACTACCCAGAACCACCACCATCAACCACCATCTCCAGTCGACATTCACAAGCACCACTATTAGTCTCGTCACCACCAATTACCATATTATTTAAAAAAAATATTATGTAAGTTAACAGAATACTAAATTAGTCAGTATTTTATTCAAATTTTCTATTTATACTCCCTTTGTTTCAAAAGGATTGACACTATTTTATTATTAGTCTGTTTAAAAAAGATTGGTACCTTTCAATATTTATTTAATAGGAAGAATTTATAGCCACACAAATGTTATGCTAGGTTTAAGACCATAAGTTTTAAATATTTTATAGCCACAAATGTTATGGCACATTTAATACCATATATATCAAAAGTCTTCCCTTTTTATTGAAGTTTGTATCAAGTCAAACAAGGACAATCGTTTTGAAATGAGGAGAGTAATTTTTAATATAAAGATAAATTTTATACATTCAAATGTTGAAAAAATAAACAGTCTTAATCATTTAATATTCAGATATTAATACACATCTTAATATCCATATGTATATTCAGAGTCAGATGTTTTAATCTTAATACACGTCTTAATCTTTAGATGTATATTTAGATTCGGACGTGTTAATCATTAATAAATAAATAAGTATACCCGAAGTTTACAAAGTCTTATAACTTGTTTGGCAGTACATCTTTTTGGTCAAAAGTATTTTTTTCAAAGTTAAGGTGTTTGGCCAAGCTTTTATAAGGAAAGAAACATTTTTGAGTACAGAAGCAGTTTTTGAGAAGCAGAAAAAATAGATTATCCCCAAAAGTATTTTTTAAAAAAAATACTTTTGAGAAAAATACACTTAGAAGTACTTTTTAAAAAATTGGTCAAACATTAATTGATGCTCAAAAGTGCTTTTTAAATTGATTCTCCAAACATATACTGATTTCACCAAAAATATATTTCTTAAACAACACTTTTGAGAAAAATTCTTTTTAAAATAAGTTAATTTTTAAAACACAACGAACATGCTATTCGAGTTTGTTTGATTAAGCTTCTAAGAGACCAAAAATACTTTTTTTTAAGAAAAAAATATTTTTTTTTTAAATTTGATGTGTTTAGCCAAGATGAAAAAGTATTTTTGAGCAATAGCATAAGCAATACTTCTTCTTTTGAGAAGAAGGTATAAATTCTAGCTTCTTCAAAACGTAGAAGCATAAAATCAATTTTTTACAGACAAAACTATCTTGACTATAAATTTACATTTCCAAATTATCTTTCACTAAATTTTTCCTATTCCTTTTTGTTTCTACCATCTCCTTTTTCCTTTTTATTTATTTTATTTTCATCGTATTTTTACTCTCCTTCTCCTATTCTTCTTTAAAATGATCTCTTTAATATAAATATATCTCTTCTTTTATATAGGATTTATGAAGCAGATTTTTAGTTTATACTGAATGACTATATTTTGATATATTTGAATCATCATGTAAACAATAAGTAATATCGAATACCAGTATTATTGGGTTGGATAACTATATTTTACATTGATTAAAATCTTTAGTGTATGTTTTTACTTTATTTTTTATATTCTAATTAAATAAAAATTAATTAAATTCTTAATATTAAATATTTAAATTTATTTTTATTTTAAATAATACTAAATATAAACTGAACATTTAATATCTTTTTTTTTGTAATTTTTGACACTTAAAAATACTTTTTGAAAAGATTAATCAAATACAAACTGCAACTCCCTAAAAGTACTTTTGAGCAAAAGTACTTTTCAAAATAAACAGTTCTTGACAGCTTGGCCACACGGTCTCTTAGTCACCTTGAAATTAAAATTTCAAAATTGTTTGAAATTTGAATTTTCAGAATCTAACTTCATGCCATTGAATGCAATTCAAACCTTTAGGCTTAAAAAAGTATGAGAAGGAAGAATATTGATTTGAAGTTTAAATAACATATTTACTATTTCCAGTAAAAAAATTATTGTGCGTCATATTTGGGAACTACTATTTAACCTGTACCAGTTTTTAAAATTTATTAATTTGTACCTAATATTGATAAATTTCAGACAAAAACCCTAGCTCTCGTCTCTTTTTCTTTTGGTTGCCCTAGCTCTTCGGCCTCTTCTTTTCCTCTTTTTTCTTCTTCTTCTTTATGCCATCAAAACCTCAAATTTCTTGTACTAATTGCGTTGAATAAGATTCAATCATAACCAACAACTTTTGC
Organism: Nicotiana otophora; assembly: GCA_000715115.1. Lineage (NCBI taxonomy): Eukaryota > Viridiplantae > Streptophyta > Magnoliopsida > Solanales > Solanaceae > Nicotiana > Nicotiana otophora. The sequence goes on from AWOL01S0029579.1 coordinate 27,223, forward strand.
TTTGCTTTGTTTTCTCCTTCTTTTGAAGATGCTTTTTTCCTTTGTTGTGGTTCCCATTAGATGATTTTTCAACTTCTTGTTATTTTGTTTCTTGAGATTTCAACTTAATAAGTTTAATTTCTAGGGTTTCAATGAAAGATTCCAATAGATTCTTGTAAAGGAACCAACTAACAGAGATATATGAAATCCAAACTTCAAAAATGCTGAAGAAAATTTGTTGTCTCTTGAGATAAGGTTCCATGACTCAACTAAGCATTGGACGATATTCTTTCGATTGGTAATGATTGTCTTTGGTGTTGCGGTTTGGGGGTGTTCCTTTGAGATTCTCTATTTTAATGGTAAGCTCATTTCATTCCGATTTTCTTTGTAATGCAGGTATCTTTTATCTATTAAATATGATTATTTAGGATATAGAATGTGACCAAGATATAGCAAACTCCGGTTAAAAATATTTGAAGTTTGGCCTTGCCAAGACCACACTTCAGGCAAAAAAATCTGAAGTTCGGTCTTACTAAGACCACAACTTCAATTAAAAAAATATTCGAAGTTTGGCCTTGCCAAGGTTACAACTTCAGTCAAAAATGTCTGAAGTTGGCCTTGATAGGGCAGGTCAAACTTCAGGCAAAAATGTATGAAGTTTGGCCTTGACAAAGCCATACTTCAGGCAAAAACAATTGAGGGTTGACACTTTAGATGCGAATTTTTACAACTTCAGTCTTGTATATCCGAATTGTATTCTAAAGTGGATAAATTTACTAAAAGAAAAATTAACTTCAGCTATAACTTAAATAGTGACCCAAAAATTGGGTATTTATGCACTTTTTCCCTATTTTTACAGCTAATCTGCATATGATTCAAGGAACCAAACAACACGAGGTTGGAAAGCTATGGTCTTAACCATTATCTTTTGACTTAATTTGTTATTATCCATGCGTCACTCACATTCTTCGACGAGTAAGTTTTTTTTTAATAATAAATAAAGACTATTTTAAGCGAAAAAGAGCCATATTTGCCCATCTACTATCGAAAATAAGCTACATCTCCCCTCCATTTTGGTTTCTTAATATAGTTACCCCTAATGCTATACTTTTCGATCATATTTACCTCTCATCCGTTAAATAGCTTAATCACATCTTAAAAATTACGTGGCTAGCCCTGATTGGATAAAAAGATTTGCCTCATTTTAACCAAACTCACCTGACCCAAACCAACAACAACAACAACAACCTAGTAAAATCTCACTAGTGGGATCTGGGGAGATTAGTGTGTACACAGACCTTTCCTCTACCCCGAAGAGTAGAGGGGCTATTTACGAAGGACCCTTGGCTCAAGAAAACAAAAGACAAAAGGAAACAATATCAGTACCACCACAAAGATCATAGGAAAAATAATAACATGAAAACCAGAAGATAGATGCAAACCAATCATGTCAAATACTTAATAACAAAAAAACTCCAAATGATAGAATTTACTAAATCAATCCAGTTTTACCGGAATTTACCATCTCATAGAATATGCAAAATCAAAAAAATTCAAGTTGAAAAATCAGAGGATAAGGAAGTATCACAACCCAAAATCCCACCTTAAAGATCGTGGTGGCACCTAGTCTCTAAGACTAGGTAAGTCTATCATATTATGAGATCAAACAAAATAAAGCAAATTAACTATTAAATAAAAAACTGAAAAACATAGCCGTAAAGTGAATTCAATAACCATATATCCCAAAACCCGATAATATGGAGTCATAAGTTATATAAGAAGTACATAATAAGTCTCAAAGTGTACATCATTATTTGAGATACATAAACAGTAATAAATAAATAATACAAAGTGACTGCGAGGTCTGCGAGCGAAACAACAGGTATACCTTGAAGTCTCCACAACTCCGGCTCGACTATCTAGTGACCAGCACGATCCGAGGCACCTCGATATGCACAAAATATACAGAAGCATAGTGTGAGTACACCATAAAATCGGTACCCAGTAAGTATCATGACTAACCTCGGTGGAGTAGTGACAAGGTTCAAGTCGAGACACTCGCTAGTCAAATAACCATTGCTGAATATCAATATAAAACTGACAATGAAAAGCATAACATAATAAATATCAACAAAGAATAGGGCATGTGATAACACAACAAACTAACCAACAACTCATAAAACACAAGGTGAAATCAATTAAAGTGTCACGGCCCATAATCCTAACCTGTCGTGATGGCGCCTATCGTAGTATAAGGCAAGCCGATATTTAAAATATTTCTAACACTTTTAACAGAAAATGAATTAAAGCAGCTTAAACAATAAAAGTTCTCATAAATGGGATAGAAACCCAAAACACAACGCGAAAGTTCCCAACTATCGGGGCGTCACAGAGTACATGAGTATCTATATATCACAAGCCTAGAAAATATTGTCTATGATAGTCTGAAACTAAATACAATAAGCGAAAAGATAAGGAAGGAGAGACAAGGTCTATGAAATACCTGGAAACTACCTTGAAACCTCTAAAAGATCAATTGTACGATGAAATCAACACCTACCATGTCCGGAAATACCTGGATCTGCACACGAAGTGTTGGGTATAGCATGAGTACAACCAACTCAGTAAGTAACAAGACTAAATGAAGAACTGAAAGTAGTGACGAGCTTCACAGTTAAAGTTTAATTACAGTGATTTCAACATAGGAAGGTAGGCATGCTTTCAAGTTCGACAATTAAGGCCAAAACAGTTAATTCATGTCAAGTTCAACTGAAACAGAAGATAATATCTCTCAAAAATTTTAAGACAGTGATATATGACAGTGGATGTGCAATAATAATGAAGTCAATGCATCCTCTCAGAGCAACAGTCACTCAGTCCTCCCATTAACTCCAACCTCACAATCACTTTTTCTTCACAATCACTCATTCCTCTCAATCACTCAGCACTCGGCACTCGCACTCAGTAGGTACCTGCACTCACTAGGGGTGTGTACAGACTCCGAAGGGGCTCCTTCGGCTCAAGTTCTATAAGAAGCCAATCATGGCATATATCAGTGAAACATGCTGCGATGTGCAACCCGATCCCATAAATATCCTCAAAATCAAACCCTCGGCCTCACTCAGTCATCAACCTCTCTAGTTTCTCGGGCTCTCAGCAATCATGATAATCAACCCAAACATCAAAGATATAATGTATCAATAATGAACAATAGAGACTGAGATGTAATATGCAAGTAAAACTGTGACTGAGTATAAAATAACAAATTAGCAGATAATTCAACATGTACACGACCTTTGTGGGTCCCTACAGTGTCAACACATAGCCTAAACATGATTTCTAACATGATTTGCAGTTCAGTTTCTCTAATACGTGGAAAATATACGGATAACAGTAGATTATTCAACTACACAGTTCCATGGAATTAGCCGAGCCACAATTCCTACGGTGTACGCCCACACTCCTATTGCCTAGCATGTGCGTCACCTCAAAACCACACACATGACACAAAATACGAGGTTTCGTACCCTCAGAACCAAATTTAGAACTATTACTTACCTCGATCCGAGCAACTCTATACTCCAACACACCCTTGCCTCGCAAAACTACCTCCGAATTCCTCGAATCTAGCCATAAACAGTTCGATATAATCAATACGGGCTAAAGGAATCAACTCTATAAGAAAATTCTAAGTTATTAATCAAAAGTCAAAAATCGACTCAAAAACCAGCCCTGACTCACGTCTCGAAATTTGATAAAAGTCACAAAACCCGAAAGCCCATTTAACCACGAGTCCAACCATACCAAATTTATCAAAATCCGACACCACATCGTCACCTAAATCCCCAAATTAAACTCTCCAAATTCCTAGCCTCGAACTCACAATTTACACCTTAAATACACACCAACCAGGTGGAAATATCAATGGGGAAGCAAGATTATTGATTGAAAATAAGCACAAGGGACTTACCTCAAGAATCCATTTGAAAATCCTCTCAAGAATCGCCAAAACCCGAGCTCAAAATATTTAAAATGAAGTAAAACCGCGAACCCTTGTATTTAGGTGTTCTGTCTAGCACTTCTGATTCTACGGGAACTTAGCCGCATCTACGGCGTCGCAGAAGCGACAACATACCCGCTTCTGTGGCTTCCCTCGCTCTTGCGGTCCCTTCCTCCACTCCCGCGGACTCGCTTCTGCGAGCCTCCAAGCCGCTTCTACGGAACTCAGCTCCCCCTGCCCAATTCCACTTCTGCGGTCCCCCTGCCGCATAGGCGTTCACGCAGGTGCGGCAAGTCCCTCGCACCTGCGGCCACCTGCACATACCCCTCCAAACTCGCACTTGCGCAAGCCAGCCCGCACCTGCGATCAAAGCTCCGCAGGTACAGTTACACCACCAGCCTCCAGCTTCAACAACCTTTGAATTTCAACTTTTGATCCGTTAACCATTCAGAATCAATCCGAGGCCCCTGGGACCTCAACCAAACATACCAACAACTCTTAAAACACGATACAAACTTAGTCGAGCCCTCAAATCACATCAAACAATATCAAAAATATGAATCGCACCCCAATTCAAGCCTATTGAAATTAAACTAAGGAATTCCAATTTCTACAAACGACGTCAAAATCTAATCAAATCACGTCCGATTGAACCCAAATTTTGCACAGAAGTCACAAATAACATTGCAGACCTACTCCAACTTCCGGAATTGGAATCCAACCTCGATATCAAAAAGTCCACTCCCGGTCAAACTTTCCAAAAATTTCAACTTTCGTCATTTCAAGCCTAATTCCACTACGGACCTCCAAATCACAATATGGACACACTCTTAAGTCCAAAATCACCCAAAAGAGCTAATAGAACCATCAAATCTCTATTCCGGAATCGTTTACTCATAAATCAACATCCGGTCAACCATTTCAACTTAAACTTTCAAGCTTGAGACTAAGTGTCTCATTTCATTCTGAAATCTCTCCGTACCCGAATCGACTACTCCGACAAGTCATATAACAACTATAAAGTACAAAATGAGCAGTAAATGGGGAAACATGGCTACAACTCTCAAAACGACCGGCCGGGTCGTTACATAAAAACAAGGATATGTTCAAATCATCAACCCATTCTAACATAAGAATAACATCAAGAATCACCCCAAATACCACATGACATAATCAACAAGCCACCTTTATAAAACAATGTGACCTTTACAATGAAGTTTTTTCCTTATTTGCAACACACGCATAAGCCCCCTTATCTCACCTCATGCGCATTAATAAACATCACCCTTATACCACCGCATGCGCATCTCGCCACCCTTATAATCCACACAATAACAATTACCCACACAATACATACATATGTGCCACAACATCACCACAACAACAATACCAAAGTCACAATAAGATATAGCCCACTGCTCAACAACAATGGGAACAAGAATCACAATAATAACATAAGGGTGCAGGGAGTGAACAACAATAAAACACATTTCATATAACAAGCAACTCCAAACTAAGGCATATTAATAGCCTAAGGTCTAATCCAGACAATTACCACACATACGTCCGTGTACACGCTCGTCATCTCATGTACACGTTATTCACATAGCACAAATTATAAAAATTAGACCAAATCCTAAGGGAAAATTTTTTCAAACAAAGTTAGGCAAGATACTTATTAAATAAGCTAAGTCAATACTCTAAGAAGCCCCCCCCTCCCCGTGAATCAACCTCCGGACCGCTCGAATTTAGCCAAAATAACTTAATAATATCAATAAAAACCATATGAAACAAGCCCAGATGATAAATCTACGATCTTGGTTCAATATGTAAAGTCAATCCCGGTCCCACCTCGAAACCCGACCAAACTCACAAATTCCGAACACTTATTCCAATACGAGTCCAAATATATGTGTTTCATCCAAATCCAACCTCAAATCATCAGTTTATACTTTAGAATTTTTTTTACTAAAATCTCCAATTTCGTCACTTAGATTCATCAATCAATTGCTACAAATCAAGGTTGGAATCATGAATAATAACCAAGTCCGAGTCAAAATTACTTACCCCAATCCAAATCATGAAAATTCCCTCCAAATTCGCCCAAATCCGAGCTCCCAACCTCAAAATGTGATAAATAAAATTAAACCCTCGTTCAAGATATATTATGCGCAGCATTCTCGCTTCTGCAGCCCCCTAGTCGCATTTGCGGAAAAATCATCGCAGATGCGAACTCCACTTAAGTCCTAAAAACCTGCTTCTGCGAACCATCACTCGCACCTGCGGAGCTGCTTCTGCGGATCAGAATGCGCACCTGCGATCGCGCTTCTACGTAGACAATGTCGCATATGCGAAAATCCCTAAGCTCAACCAATGCCACATCTGCGGTCCCATGTCCGCTTCTACAGACTTACACCTGTAAAGCAAATGTCGTAGGTGCGAAAGCACCATAATCGATCTTCCAAAACCACCACAAATGATCCGAAACCTATTTGAAACTCACCCGAGGCCCCCAAGACCCAGTCCAATCACTCCAATCAATCCCAAAATATAATACGAACCTACTCGAGGCCTCAAATTACACAAAACAACATAAAGACCATGAATCACATCTCAATTCAAGCCTAAGGAACTAATATAAATTTTCCAAATTCAAAACTTACACCGAACACACCTAAACATCTTTGAATGGCCTCAAATTTTTCATGCAAGTCCCAAATGATACAATAGACCTATTATAACTTCCGGAACCAAATTCAAATTCGATATCATTAAAGTCAAATCTCGGTCATACCTATCAACCTTCCAGACCTTCAACTTTCTAACTTTCATCAATTCAAGCTAAAAAAACCTTTGGAACTTCCAAATCCAAATCCGGACATACGTCTAAGTCCAAAATCACCATACAAAGCTATTGGAACCATAAAATTATCATTCCAGAGTCGTTTATATAAAAGACAAACTCCGGTTAACTCTTATAACTTAAGCCTCCAACTAAGGGACTAGGTGTCCCAATTCAATCCAAAACTCTCCCAAACCAAACCAACAATCCCGAAAAGTTACGTAACCATAAATATACATATATAAAGTATAAAATAGGAGAAATGAGGCTAAAATACTCAAAATAACCGATCATGTCGTTACATTCTCCTACTCTTAAATAAACGTTTGTCCTCGAACAAGTATAGAGACATACCTGAAGTGCCAAAAATGTGAGGATATCGGCTCCGCATATCATGCTCGGTATCCCAAGCCGCCTTCTCGACCGGTTGAACTCTCCACTGAACCTTCACCAATGCAATGTGCTTCAACCTCAACTTCCGGACATGTCTGTCCAAAATAGCCATCAGCTCCTCAACATAGGTCAAATCCTTGTCCAATTGCACTGAGCTGAAATATAACACATGTGATGGATAACCATAATACTTCTGGAGCATGGAACACATGAAACACCAGGTGAACTCCTGATAAGCTTGGTGGCAATGCAAGTCTGTAGGCCACCTCACCGACTTTCTCAAGAACCACAAAAGGACCAATATACCGAGGGCTCAACTTATCCTTCTTCCCGAACCTCATCACTCCCTTCATAGGTGAAACTCTTAGTAGAACCCTCTCACCCACCATGAATGTCACATCACGAGCCCTTCTATCAGTATAACTCTTTTTTCCTGGATTGCGCTATACGAAGCCGTTCCTGAATCAACTTCACCTTCTTCGATGCCTCACGGACCAAATCAGTGCCCAACAAACTACCTTACCCAGGCTCAAACCAACCAACCAGAGAATGATATCGCCTCCCATATAAGGCTTCATAAGGAGTCATTTGGATGATTGACCGATAGTTGTTATTGTAGGCGAACTCTGTTACCTGTAGAAACTGGTCCCATAAGCCCCCGAAATCAATGACACAAGCACATAACACGTCCTCCAAAATCTAAGTAGTATGCTCAGATTGTCCGTCCGTTTGTGGATAAAATGTTGTACTCAGCTCAACCTTTGTACCCAACTCACGCCGCACAGCTCTCCAAAAATGCAATGTGAATTGTGTGCCCCGGTCGGAGACTATAGGCATCGGCATACCATGAAGGCGAACAATCTGACGAAGATAAATCAGAGCCAGTTGATTTGAAGAGCGGGTAGTCATGACTGGAATGATGTATGCAGACTTGGTCAGTCTCTCCATAATGACCCACAGTGCATCGAATCTCCTCAAGGTCCGTGGAATTCCAACTACAAAATCCAAAGTGATACACTCCCACTTCCACTCCGGAATATCAAGCCTCTGAAGCAAACCACCCGGTCTCTAACCCTCGTACTTGTTGACAGTTCAAACACCGAGCCACATACTCCACAATATCCTTCTTCATTCTTCTCCACCAGTAGTGCTGCTTCAAATCATGGTACATCTTCGCGGTGTCCGGATGAATAGAATACCACAAATTATGGGCCTCTTCAAGAATTAGCTTCCGCAACCCATCCGCATTGGGCACACAAATCCGGCCCAGAAGTCTTAATACCCATCATTACCAATAGTCACCTCCTTGGCATCATTGTATTGTATCGTGTCCTTAAGGACAAGCAAGTGAGAACCATCATACTAACATGCCTTGATGCTCTCAAACAAAGAAGATCGTGAAACCACGCATGCAAGAACCCGGCTAGGTTCCGAAACATCCAATCTCTCGAACTTGTTGGCCAAAGCCTAAACATCCAAAGCTAACAATCTCTCCCCAATTGGAATAAAAGCAAGACTCCCCATGCTCTCAGCCTTCCTATCTAAGGCATCAACCACCATAGTCCTTTAGTAGCTCTAACCACCTATGTTGCCTCAAGTTTAGATTCTTTTGCTTGAATAGTTATTGTAGTCTCCTGGATCCGTGACTGATCTTTGACCTTACGAGTAAGCTAATTATCTAGCGAACTCGCGAGAATCATTAGAACATTAAAAGTGAACTTAAACAAAGTTAGATCCAATTATCTTGCACCTATTATGTCTCAAACCTTATTTCTCATATTGATGATAACTTGTTTTAGCTCATTTCTCTAGTCTTCTATGATCGATCTTATTAGTTTACAATTTTAGTATGTTACTTGTGATTTTCAATCATCTCAATCAAAATGTTAATCATCCTGAATAGATCTTAACCTGGAAATTACTCGAATATTATTTAATCAAATCCTTATGGAGATGATAATTTTCTATATTATTTTTTATTAGCGAGTTTTAAACGTTTACGCTCGTCAAATATTGGTGTCGTTGCCAGAGATTGACAATTAATAGTGTTCAAAATAATTTTTGGTACTAATTCGGGAATAACTTCGTTTTCTTCTTCTTTTTTATTAGTTAATTAATTTCAAAATTTCTTTTGTGGTACGTGACAAGTGCTAGAGAGAAAGGTTTGAAGGAGATTTTTTTTTCATGATTGAAGATGGAGCACAATCAGCCTAAGAAAAAAATTACAGAGTTAGCCGCTAAACATTATCGTAAGTCTGGTATTAGTATAATTTGATGAGTAATTTTTTCCCGTTATACAAGGAAGTCGGTCGCTAGGGGGATTGCTTGCCGTCCGGGCATCCTCTGAATTTCAGAATTAAAGATGTACAAGAAACACCTACTATATGTTATCTCAAAGACAACTCCTGTAATTATAATCTGAACAGCTGCTGGAATATACATTAGTACTGCACTGACGATTCAATTGGCTTCAAATTTTGGGTTTTCAATCAGATCCTTTTAGCATAACCCCCAAGTTAGACAAAGAATATGATATTTACTATCATTGCTTACTTTACCAATCTATCCAAGAAAACGTAGTCCGATAATTGTCAACTGTATATACTTTTTCTGTTATTTCTGTAATTCTGTGAAGATTGAAAAGCGGTGGGTAGAATAGGGAATAAAGCAACTCATATATAGATTTTTTTACTGTACATATATATAGTACATCAATCGTCTATTATTTACTTTTTGCTCACTGGCAATTTACCCACTACAAACATACATGCCTTTTCTGCATTCTATTAAATATCTACATATAATAATTCTATCAACAATCTACTTGGATAAAACCTTCTATTCTGATAAGTATGTTATGATAAAGGAAATTCATCTACAAAAATAACATTGCGCTTTTCTTGAATTAAATAAGTTATTTACACTGATGGAATACAAATATTTACATAATTGCGTTAGTGATAAGAGAACTTTGAGTAAATTCTATAAAAAGTATTACTAATTTATACTATATTAAAAGCACGAAAGTCCTATCGAAATATCATTCGCTATTTTTATCCTTTAAAAATAAAGTTTATATTGGATAAAATTATAATTTAAGTTACTTTCCTACTATTTAGGACTTTAAAATCAACTCTCATTAATATAATTGGCCTAATATTTAGGACCTTCAATGTATAATAAATTCCTTAAATTTAAATTTCTCTTCATTAGGCAGTATAATAAAATCTTTAAATATTAAATGTTCATACACAAAATAATCCGACAATATGATTCCTTATTAGATGTGTATTTTCTTCTTTTTTTTTTTTTAATTTGTGTTAAGAACTCTAGGAATATTTTCTTTTTACCTTTTCTTATTTTGTAAGGAATTTTACGAGTACTTTTTTTAAGGATGTATAATTTTATTTAGAAAACAATTGACTAACCTAGAATAAAAAGTAAATTACAATACATTCCTTCCAATTCCATGTACATTTTATTTAAAACAAGTGACTAGACATATAATAAAAAGTAAATTACAATACATTATTTAGTTAGTTAAATATCATTAACCTTTTTCATATTCAGAGATCTAATTTTTTTTTCTTTTAATCTATATTTTCCATCTCATATACATTATTTATTAATTTTTAACCCATGCTAATTAACGTATTATTTTTGGTTGGACTCCTTGGTATGAGAAAAATGCCATTGAGAACACTTTTCCCGCTTTATACAGCGTGAATGCTCTAACTAAGAAATAAAAAAAGAATAAAATATTAAATGGTATTCTTTGCGTGTGAGGCGAAACATTTTGCGGCAGTTCCTTCTTCCGCCCGCAAACCACAAATTCCCCCCCCCCCCCCCCCCCCCACCATACAAGAGTCATCCCTTTTTAGTACATCTACCAGTAAAAGATGTACAGTCGTTCACGTCTTTATATATATATATATATATTCAAATCCAAACACACCGCCATAACTATTTCATCCATTTCCTTTCTTAATTCTTTGATATTTTGGGAGCTAATTTAGAAACCATGGGAACCGGCGAAGATAGGTCGGAGATAGTATTTTTCGACGTAGAGACAACAATTCCGACACGAACCGGACAGGGATATGCACTCTTGGAATTTGGGGCAATTCTCGTTTGCCCGAGGAAGCTTGTGGAGCAAGAGAATTACTCCACCCTCGTACGACCTGACGACCTCTCTCTCATTTCCCAACTTTCTGTTCGGTGCAATGGTATTACGAGAGATGCTGTCACTTCTGCCCCTACCTTTGCTGATATCGCCGACAAAGTTTTTGACATTCTCCATGGTCAGCTTCTAACCCTTACACCCATCTCTTTTATCTCTTTCACCTGCTTTATAGAGGAGTAAGATTCTTCCTTTTTTGAAATGGCTGAATTTTTTTAATTAGAAATCAGATAAAACCATTTTGATTTTTGCACTCAATGAAATTGTTAAGTCGTTGAACTATAGGGGTAACAATCCCAGGTTCGAAATTTAGCTGCAACGCTCTGTACGAATCTATATGCACCAATCTTGATGGGCATCTTTACATCAGATTTTGCTGGTTTTTTTTTCTGCAGTACGAATTAGATAAAATGAGTTGAAAAAAAATAATAAGAAAATAGGAATACTTAAGCTGATTCCAAGATATATGATTGAATCAAAGTGATCAGTCATCCAAATTATCTATAAAAATTGGATAGAATAACTTCGAGCTTGTCAATTGCTAATGAAAGAACGAAATCCGGGTACCTATTACGGGTCAAAAGATGAAGATCAAAAGAAATAACTCTCACGGTCCAGAACATAAGCCAGATGACGGAACAGGGACACCCAGGATGTAGAAGATCATAACATGAGTGATTCGGCAAATTTGGAATTAAATTATAGGGAGAGAAAAAGCAATGAGCTTATGTTCTTAATTTGAATGATTCACGATCTAATTAGACATTAAAAATTTATTAGTGCCTGATACCGGAAATCTTGATGGGCATGTTTACTTGGCACCTTTGCTAGTGGGTTGTACCAGACTGCTCGGTAAATAGACCGTTTTAAGTTTCCTTCCCTTCCCTTCCTATGGAGGTAGGGATTCAAAATTTTAAGTTAGTTGATACGGAGTACCATAATCCGATCTACAACTCTGTGGTAGTGTGTGCAAACTTATTACACATATTTTTATACAGATATATTTTTTATGAACATATATTTTTAAGAGCTGCTTTTGGTAAAGGTACTTTTGGATCAAATTTATTGGACATATGTTGGGTATGATGCTGTTATCTTTTATGTGGAATTGGCTGATTTTGCTTTTGCTCTGTGCTTGTTATGTTGTTTGCGTAGGGAGGATATGGGCGGGCCACAATATTCTGAAATTCGATTGTCCAAGGATTCGGGAGGCGTTTACTGGAATTAATAGGCCTGCACCAGAACCTAAGGGAACAATTGATACACTTGCTTTGTTGACCCAAAGATTTGGAAGGAGAGCTGGTAACATGAAGGTATCGAAATTTATCTGCCTTCTTCATGAAAAAGTAGGGAAATTAGATAATTTGACTCAGAGACAGTTGGCTTAAAGAATTCTCGCTTGTTGGAGAAGTGTTTGTTTTTTTACCTTCATTTGGAAAACACTTATGGGCCTTCTGGAATTCTGGAGGTTATGGTTTTTGCCAAATTCAACTTACTTATGTACATGCTAGAGTGGAAATGCTAAGCAACACATTTTGACATGAATAATTGATTGTAAAGATCTTTAAAATCAGCATTCTGTTATACTGTTGTTCGAGCTGTAGCATTGCCTTTTTTGTTTCCCTACACTTGTACAGATGACTTTTCGCTGGTCGGTGGGTTCTTATGTCAAAATTAGAAGATGAACTCCCAGGAATGCAATTTTCATGCTGCACTTTGTTTTTGTATGCTTTTGCTTTTTTTTCTTTTTTCTTCTTTCTTTTTAATGTTTTGACTTCATTGGGAAGGTAACAAACTAAAACAAAATAGAAAATCTTCCTTTTGCATAGAATCAACCCACCTATATGACAAGATGTTTGGTTTGCTGTGAGGAAAAGTGTATTAACTGTTTTTCCTTTCAGATTTGTTCGCTTTTTAATATGTTGATATTTTCCAGTGTTTTAAAAGGCGTTTTCGGGGCGAGCTCCGGGGCGAGGCGCACCAAAAACGCCCCGAGGCGATGGTGTGGGGCGAAAGTTTCAAGAGGCGTACGTCCAGCAATTCGGGGCGTACGCCCGGGCGTTTGAGGCGCATTTTTTTAGTGAGGCGTAAGCCCCAGAGACTTTTTCAAATTAAAACAAAATTTGTTGAATAAGTCCTTCATATAATACCCAAATTCTCAAAAGTCAACTTGGTAATTACTCAAAAGTCTTAAAAAGAAACTGAAATATATTAAATTTAAAAGTCAAGACCTTTTTTATTGATTGAAGCCCTAATTCATGGTCTTTCCCAATTCTTTATCTTGTCCGCTAGTCTGCTAATATTTTCCAAAAGCAACGAATATTCAATTTTTTTACAAATACAAAGAGAACTCCATTCTCTTCATAGCAGCAAGTTCAAAGTTCAAATTGCAGGTTAGTCATCCTTTTTGTTCCTCCATGTAGAAAACTTTATTCTTTTCGACTCAAGTTACTTGTGCTTCTAAGTAGCGTGTAATAGATTGTTTTGACTAGTTTTTTGTGGGGATGAATCATATATATATATATATATATATATATNTCAGTTTTGCTCAATTCATTCTATTTTTATTTTTTTCTATTTTATATACTCCATTATTTTTATGCTATCTTTGTCTAATTAAAATCTTGCGCTTCGGCATTAGGTAAGGGAGTGCACTTTTAGTTGTCTCAGCTTTCACCTTTGTCATTGTTAAACTCGTTGATCTATCCCTCCCGTTTAGTTGAATAACCAACTTACATTTGTCTGAATCTTGATTTAAAAGTTATAATTCAACTATCTTCCGGCACCACTCATAAGCTTGTTTCTCCCTATAATTAATGAAAACATTGTTCTTTTCGTCAAAATAGCAGCTTAAATGTATCTTGGAAGTGGAAAACATGAAAAGGAGAATTTATGTGAGTGACTTAACTTTAGAGCATTTAAATTGTTTGGTAAGGTGTGACACTAATTTAGCATAGTACTCTCTCAGCCATCAATGTTTGCAATTTAGTTGTTTGTTATGGTGTGATAGATGAATATTTGTCTCGGACAACAGAATCCCCCAACCCTGCGGAACGATGGTGTTTGACATCGAGCACTTACAGAAAAACAACCATATAGCAGTGTCATCTCGTCGTGGCCACCCTAAGAAGGTTTGTCCAGTTACAAAAATGCCACAGTTGTTGAACACGAAACCACTTCCTTAATCTTTCTTGTTATGTAATATGCCGTATCAGCCCATCCAAGGCTCCTGCATTTACTGGAATGATACATCTATGCATATATACAAGCAACACGATTGCTTTATTTCACTTACCAAAATGTAGATCCCCTTGACAGAACATAATGTACCCTGTATCTTATTGGGGAAAATAATTAGGTTGATGTTTATAATTGGAAATTTCCTGCTGGAAATAAAGACAACTAAATAAGAAATGAAAATTGTATAACCTCTTCCTGTTTTATTCTGATAGAGAAATTCTTGTATTGACCGAGACTTGAGAATATCTCGCAGGCAACATACAGTGATGGTTTTAGTCTTTGCTGGACTTTATGTTCGTTTGACTGATTCACAGGAAGTGGTGAATGATATAGAAGGAGTTCATGAAAAGGTACATACATGCGAATGAAGCGTCCTACTAATTAACTATATAGTATGATCTTGTCCACATACAGCGGATGTTATCATAAAAACCTGCAAATGTCTTTGGTAAGGACAGGTTGATCACCTGGCCTTTTTATTTGCTGTCTGTATTTTTGGTGCATATATTATAATATGATGCATATGCACCAAATTGAACTGAGACAACTCAAGAATAGGAAATCGAGGGAGTTTCTTGCTCGATCTTTTCACATGTGCATTTCTTGTCTGGATTCAGGAATATGAAAACTCAATAGTGCTCGAGACTCACAAGTAAATTGCATTCCTAGAATGGTGGCATAAAGTGAAATACATGAGGAAAGCATAGCTAATTAGCTCTCTCAAGATGGAGGACTTAGTGTCATTACAGACTCTTCTTCAAATCTCCTACACTCATGGGTACAAATAGAACCTTTCATTCAGGTTCTAAATTAATCCGACTTCTCTTCTTTGCCGTTTTTTTGCATAATACCACTTCACTGCATACACATTCAGTGTAAATAAACATGTTTACTCATCCAAACGAAAACTATAAATACAACTCCATGCGCTTACTGCGAGTGCATTTGATGTTTTCTTTCTATTATTTCTTTCACAAGCATCACCCATATTGCTGCCAATGTTCTGTAGCTTGCTTCACTGTCAAACAAAATGTCTTCTTTTGCATTTGCTGTGCAATTATTTGGTCCAAAGAAGAGCATAACCCTGTAACTAATGTACAAAGACAGCTGATTCAGATCTTAGTGGTACTTCCCCTCAAATATTTTTGGCTGAAACATGTAATAGCTTCTTGGTTTATATGGACCAGCTAGGAACACAATTAGAGGGTGAAGAAGGGGCATACCAAACAGCAATCAAAAAGTGGCTGACTTTGTAGCAAATGGTAGGTGACTGTGGTGCTACCATCTCATGCGATAATTTTCTAAGATATTAATGTTATGAACATCACCCACATTAGAACTAGGGAAAGTACTTGTAATCAGTGTTTTAAAAGGCGTTTTCGGGACGAGGCGCACCAAAAACGCCCCGAGGCGATAGTGTGGGGCGAAAGTCTCAAGAGGCGCACGCCCGGGCAATTCGGGGCGTACGCCTGTGCGTTCGGGGCGTTTGAGACGCGTTATTTTAGTGAGGCATAAGCCCCAAAGACTTTTTCAAATTAAAATAAAATTTGTTGAATAAGTCCTTCATATAATACCTAAATTCTCAAAAGTCAGATTGGTAATTACTCAAAAGTTTTAAAAAGGAACTGAAATGTATTAAATTTAAAAGTTAAAACTTTTTTTATTGATTGAAACCCTAATTCATGGCCTTTCCCAATTCTTTATCTTGTCTGCTAGTCTGCTAATATCTCCCAAAAGCAATGAATATTCAATTTTTTTTTACAAAGACAAAGAGAACCCTATTCTCCTTTATAGCAGCAAGTTCAAAGTTCAAATTGCACGTTAGTCATCTTTTTTATTCCTCCATGTAGAAAACTTTATTATTTTAGACTCAAGTTATTTGTGCTTGTAAGTAGCGTATAATAGATTATTTTGACTAGTTTTTTGTGGGAATGGAGCACATCTCTATATATATATATTTCACATATTTATAGTTTTCTTTAATTTTTATGCAATTTTACTTGTTTATAAATATTTACTGTAATTATATTATTTTATAAAATATTAAAAATTAAATACCTATTGGGCTTACGCCTCGCTGAGGCATATGTAAAACGACTCGCCTTACGCCCACGCCTTTTAAAACACTGATATTTCCATACATAAGCATTGGAGAGTATTAGTGAGGGAGTAATTAGGCCAATTTTGCTAGTAGGGGAGGTTAATGCAATCCTTGGTACAGCTAGGGAGGTTTTGTGTACCACCAAGAAATGTCACAGGCTATAAGTGAAGTGATATCTTTTCAAATGTTTGATTACTGAATTGGTTTCATTCTGTTTGCAGATGGCCTCTCTTGCTACTTATTTTGGCCTTGGACAGCAAACACATAGGTAACAGAGTTTTTCTCCTTTCTTAAAAATCATTAGCTTAATGCTCTTTGGCTATCCTCTTCATGGGCATGTTTCGTCTGTGGATAAATTATAAGGACATGTATGCATGAATGAGTCAAAGTAGTGCGTTCTGTGTTGGGTTAATAGAGAACGAACTCTTGATAAAGTCATAATCCTTTTATTGAACTTCTCGCGTACTTGGTTAGTGTCTTATAAAGTGTAAGATTAAATCGACTAAATCATGCTATGTAACAAGAGGAATATGATATAATATTACTCTATATTGCATTTGGTTTTGAGAATATTGACTAAAGTGACTACTCTTAGGAATAATTAAATTTATCTAATAAAATAGGCATTCATATAATCTCAATTCTGATAGCTTCGGCCAAGCTTCTTTTGGATCAAAAGTATTTTTTTTGGGGGGCGGGGGGCAAAAGTGCTTCTTTTCCAAAGTTAAGGTATTTGACCAAACTTTTAGAAGGAAAAAAGTGTTTTTGACGAACTTTTTGAGTTTGTTCGGAGGGAAACATGATAGTCCGTTGTATGGTATGTTGTTGAGTCTTGTACTATCCTGTACCATCTTGGTATTTCATCAATAAGAACTTATCAAAATAAAATTCTAATTGGCCGAGACTCTTTTATGGGATTAATAATCCCATTTCAGCTTATAATTAAGTAGTTCCTTAATTTAGCGTAATAAGTGGACTAGCGATTGGGATTCTGCTATTGGATTTTTGTTTTGGTTCAGAACGAAAGAAGTCATCCCTGTAGTCAGGGAAGTTATGTCGAGAAACAAACTAGAAGAGAAAGACATGAACCAAACAACAAAAACATATTCAATTTTGCCTATCAGGTCATATTGAGCAAGACACCAAGCTAGCTGAAAAGTTCCAAGTAAATACAATAACACCCTATCCCGTTAAATCAGTCCAGTCCACAAGTTAATAAGATAATACTTATTTAGTTAGTTTTGCTTTAAGTCCCTGGTGTGTGTGAGACATTCACTTTGCTACTTTTAGCAGATTTTGATGTTAGTTAACTGTCAAATAACCCAAAATGTGTTGCTAATCTTTTCCAATAGGAAACACAATCTATGCTATTGAAGGTGATTTAGATGGTTTTGCTCCGTGCAGTGTGAACTGCAAGCTTGTTGGGATATTTTTTCTCACTTTCTCATTTTGATGTTCTACTTTTCAGGAGTTTGGATGATGTTCGAATGAATTTTGAGGTACTAAAGTACTGTGCAACTGTCTTGTTTTTGGTAAGCTGTTGCTCGACCGTACTTTTGTTTTTTTCTCTTCCAGTCTAGGTTGCTAATATTAACAATGATTCTCAAACTTGGAGAATCTTAAGCTTTTGGACATGAATTGATTGATATTTGGAAAAAAGTAGTATTTGAAGTTAAGTTCGAAAAAAAGATACTTGGAAGTCTAATTTGACATGCTTTTGTTTTTTCTTTTCATTGCATTATTTGCCTTTTTCCTATTTGTCCATACGGCCAGCCATGTGTTAGAAGTACAGTGCAACAGATCTGAAGGAAGAGTACTATTTTTCTTCCTTTTATATCTTAGGTCCTATTGCCGCAATGTCATAACTGTAGACTACTTGCATTTGATTGTTATACCTTCCCTTTGTGCAACTTCATCCTTGGTTAGCCCCTCCTACACCCTCTACCTCAACGCCTCAACTTCAATAAAAGAAGAGGGAAAAAGTTAAAAGAAAACCTGACACCCAAAGCAAGTATGGTCTGCAGCTGGAACAATTCTCATCCTTTCTCTTCTGATTTCTTCTCACGAATCTCTTTTTGTAAATCAAGGCAATATTCCTTCTGCCTGCCTTAACTGAGGTGTGAATTGGCTTTTGAAACTGACAACTGTGACAGGCTAGAATTCAGCATCAAGTGTAAAATATGATGGAAAAATCTGTGTTATTATGTTTAATGGTTACATGAAAATATATGAGAAAGAGGAATTATTCCATTACTGGAACAAGATTACTGCAAGCCTTTCAGTTTAAGCTATGCAGTGCGGATGCTGAGCCTCTAATTTTGATTATTGGGGCCACCTTTTGACAGGCTGTCCAATTTGGACTTGCAAAGGGCTTTAGAGCATAGTTGCATATTTATTGATAAAATTAAAATGCTGAATCAACGTTGAAGCTCAAGAACTGATCAAAGATGAACCCAAGAAAAGTAAGTGAATTGTTGCAAATCTAAAGTAAACGTAGAAGTGTCAACTGACTCAACTCACTAACAGCTTAAACTTTTGTTGAGTCATATGGTTCAAAATGGTATCAGATCTGGAGCTCAAATCTTAAGACAATTCTTCAGCGATCTAAAACAAATTAAAAATGTCATTTCTCTTCCTCTAAAAAAAAAAATCATTTCTCTTACAGACAAGCTTTTAGATACGGCAGTTGACACTGTACAATCTAACTGCATGGTCATGCTACCACATCTTATGAGGATATATATTGATATTTCTCTCTCATTTCCAGAACTTATGTTCTGAGCCGAACAGACAATTGAACTTTGCCGTGGGTTTGATTAGCTAAATTGTTGTACCTGCAGGAATCCAGCCTGCCTGAGATATTAACTGAGAACAGTTGGGTGTCTCCTAATACTGCTATAAGAAGTCGCACTAATGGAAGTGCTATTCTGGAGGGGATGGGCTCCAGTACAGATACACCTTCATCGAGTGTCAAGATAGAAAGTCTTATGAAATCTATTGCAGAAGACAACATAGAATCAGGTCATCCAATATTTCCACTTGTAAGCAGAAATGTGGAGGTACCACATCTTCTTGAAACAAATTCCTCTAGGCCCGATGCTTTTAACTTGGTCGAGTTCAGCGCCGAAGTAAGGGAATCCATTCAGTTAGATGACATGGAAGAAGAACCTGGTTCAGCAGATTCTCGACAATCTTCTGCATCAACTGCAACAGGAGGTTACATTGGCTGCACTGACTTCTTAGAACCAAATAATATTTCAATTTCTTCTGTCTCCTTAATTCTAGCGCCCTTTTATCGCGGGACTCAGAAGATACAAATCTTGCACAACAATGCTGAATTGCAAGTTTGCTCTAGATGCCTGAAGGTGCGGTTTGGAATTAGTACAAGGTTTGTTGATTATGCTGGTCGGCCACGGTTGAGTTTTATGGTGGATGCATCATCAGACCTATGCCAACTTTTGGATGCAATTGATAATCTTGCGCAGAAATTAAATGAGGATACCGGTAGCATGTCAGAATGGAGGCCTGTGGTAAACAGAAAGCCTGGCTTTATGAACTGTCCTACCATTCGTTTAAAGTAAGTTCTGAACTTCCTTTCTTTCTTTCCTAGACAAGTGAATCTGCCAATTTTTCCTGTTATTAGAGACCAGGAGAGCTTTTACTTCTACTGTATTTTCCTGGTATGCCCTTGATGCATATGAGATCAAATTTTCCTTTTCCATTATGCTTTCTAATGTAAGATCAGACATGTCTGCTAGTGCATATGCTAGTCTTCCTTAAGATTTTCCAACCTGATGCACAAGTAATAGATGAGCTTTTAGTGCATGGCTAATCCAGGCTTTCCCAATTTCTATTGAAAGTATTATGATATTTTGTCTCTCCTGTTGTTCACACCTCCATAGCTCCACTTACCAGGACAACGAGCCCTTTTACTGAATCAATATCCCTCTCGCGCTTAAAAACTAATATTATACTGTATGTGAATGTGCAGTTTACCAACTGTGGTGGATGCTAATATCTCCCGCTGGGTCACAGAGATATACCAGAAAGAGTCTTCCACAACACAGAAGCTCATGTTCAGTAGGTTTGATGTGGCAGAACTGGATTCCTTGATTACACCAGGAACTCTTTTGGATGCATATTTCTCAGTGGATTCATACGACTACCAACAGACTGCAGGCATCCGCTTGGTGGCGAAAAAGTTAGTTGTGCATTCCTCCTGATAGATGAGGTGCCACATTGACATGATAACTTAAATGTCTTACAATTTGCTTCTGATGGCTATGTAGTTCTCTAATGAGGGAGTAGCCTGTACTGTCTGACAAGAATGACATTGCTTCCTCTAATCTAATATATTGGGTGATTGTTCAACTTATTACAAGTATGAATGACCTTTATACACATCCCTCTGTCGTTCGTCTTAACATCCGAGTGACTTAATGCAGCAGTAGATATAGCTCTACAGAAATAAAAATGTATCGGATGATATAGGACAAGATACACGTAATTTGACACTGATGAAACTTTTCTCTGACAAGTTTTACAACAAGGAGAAGGGTATTGTCATCCTATACAATGTTTTGATCACACCTTCTAACCTGGAATTGCCGTTTCCCTTTCTCTTAGACAAGTTGTGCTTCAGAAAACAACATAACATTTTCTGGAGTTCCATCTTTAAAAGCTTTGGTCTCAAAGTATGAAGCAAAAAGAAGAGAATTGCAACTTTAGTCCTCTCCAGTACAGTTATAGCAAACTCTTCAGTCCTTTTCCCCGCACATTTAGTCGACTCTTTACACTACAAAATTGTCAAACAGTTCGGCGAGGGAAACTACGTTAAATTTTGAGTGTATGATTTGTCAATGTTATTTCCAACATGTTAACTTCATAACCATAAAGACTTGGCAATAATCCCCTAATCAATAAGTAAGCCTTAATCTATCTATATCTATATATATCTATCTATATTATTATAAAAGCATGAATACAATGTCAGTTTATAAAAATAACCTTATAATATTAAGTATAATAACTCATAATAAAAGGATATAAACGAAATTCTAGATATTAGCCTTATAATCTTATTAGTTTTAAGATATAATAATACACGTTAATATTTAGGACTTTAAAAATTAACTAAATTTTAGTTATTAAATCTTTCCTTATTGAACTAGGTAAGAATTCTTAAATAAAAACATTAAATTTAACCTTGTATTGGAAGAACTTAAAGAGTCTACATACGTATGGAAAGGCTTTGAAAAAGTTTGGAGTTAAAAAAAATCAAAGATTATAAACTCAAGAGTCCACTTTGACTCAACGTTTAATAACTAATAATAGTATATATATATTACCTTCTTTATTTATATTAGAAATTGAAGGAATGTTTTTTTTACTTTGAACAAAATACAGTTCCTTCATAAAAGTTGTAGTTGCATTTTATGTCGATTTTTATTAAAATTATTTTAATTTATTTGGTGTTTGATCTTCATGATTTTTTCTATCTTTAATTATTTAGATATAATCAAAATTTAACATTTACAGAAAATTTTATTTACTTTTCATCTCATAAATCAAACATGTTGTTTAATGTAAAATTTACGTGAGTTTTCACCATTGAATAGTTATTGATAGGGTACATACACAATGCACATACCGAGATTAATCTATCCTTACTTATTTCTATTTTCATGTATTTTGAAATATAGTAAGTAAATAAAAGATTCTTAAAAATTACATCGCGACTCAAAGCTAATGTCATGTCCTAATGATAAGTAACCTAACTTGTAGGTTTATAAAAATAACCTTATAATATTAAGTATAATAACTCATAATAAAAGGTCATAATCGGAATTCTAGATATTAACCTTATAATCCTATTAGTTTTAGGACATATTACTACACGTTAGGAATCCTATTAGTATAATTACTTTCGGGTTGTCTAATTCATATAAAATTGAACAAGTAAATATCTTTAGTCATGTAATCCTATTACTTTTAGGATATGCTTCTTAAATATTTCTATTACTATTTTAATTTAAAAAACGTATTATAATATCCTATTACTAATTTAATTTGAGAATGTATTACATTGTCCAAATTCATTTAGACAAAAGAGAGCCTATATTATTATAAAAGTATAAATACAATATTAATATACCAAATTAGCCCTAAAATATTAAACGAAAAAACTCATAGAGAAAGGACATAACTGCAATAACTGACTACAATACCTTCTATGCTAATTTTTAATATTTAATATTTTAAAATTAATAAAATTTGGTCTATTGAATACTTACTAAAAATATGTAGGAACGTTTAATAAAATAAATTTCATAAGAATCCTCCGTATTGGCAATACATTATTACTAATATCCAATACCAAAAAAATAAAAATAATATTAAATGAACCGCATAAAGAGTTGAAATTGAGGAGAAACAAATACCCCCACGACAATATACTTTTATATTATATTTGAACTCTTTTCCGACTCAAATAATTATTTTTATCAATTTTTCGTGTAATATTAAAAATACCCAATTATTAAACAAAAACTAAGAAAATATTTAAGAATATAAATGTGTGAGAAAGAGAAAAAAAGTGGTTGGTAAGAGTCAATACCACTAATGATTTTACAAACATAAAGATCTAAAAGTGAAATGTCATATCAATATTTTACTCTTTGAAAATAAAATTTATGGTGTATAAAATTATAATTAAGATTAAATATTCAAAACAAGAGATGAACTAATATTAAGATCTGAATCAGCATAGAATAAATTATTTTTTAAGTTAAAACTAATAACTAAATCTTTTAATTAATTATTTAGCAAGAGAATCCAATTCAATTATTTTTTAAATTCATCATATGAGTAAAATTCTTATTCAAGTTAAAAAATCTTAGGGTACATAAATTTATTCCATAAAAAGAGCATTAGTGTAACAACTCGGCCGATCGTTTTGAGAGTTATAGCCCTTTTTCTCCATTTCTACTTCTTTTTATGTTATTCAACTATATTATGTTATATCGGGTTAGTTGGTTCGGGACCAGAGTGGTTTCAGAGTAAATTGAGACACTTAGTCTCTTAAGTAGAAACTTAAGTTGGAAAAGTCAACCAAGATGTTGACCTATGTGCAAACGATCTCGGATTTGAATTCTGATGGTTTCTTTAGCTCCGTTAGGTGATTTTGGACTTGGGAGTGCGTTCGGAATGTGATTTGGAGGTCCGTGGTAGAATTAGGCTTGAATTGGCGAAATTGAAAATTTGGCGATTTCGGTCGGCAATGAAAAATTTAATATCGAGGTCGGAATAGAATTCCAAAAGTCGGAGTAGGTTCGTAGTGTCATTTGTGACGTGTGTGCAAAATTTGAGGTCATTCGGACGTGATTTGATTGGTTTCGGCATCGGTTGCCAAATTTAGAAATTTAGAAGTTCTTAGGCATGAATCCGAGGGTAATTTGATGATTTGATGTTGTTTTGAGTGATTCGAAGGTTCGACTAAGTTGGTATGTTGATATATGACTTGTTGGTATATTTGGTTGAGGTCCTGAGGGCCTCGGGGTAATTCCGGGTGGTTAACGGATTTGTTGAAATTGGAAAATGCAGCTGAAGTTGCTGCTACTGCTATTTCCGCACCTGCGGAAGAAAAAGTCACAGGTGCGAGGCCGCTGGTGCGCGTGGGGAGTTCGCAGGTGCGGACAGTACTGGGCTAGGCATGATGCGCAGGTGCGAGAAGTCTGTCGCATCTGCGAGCCCGCATGTGCGAGACCTGGGGCGCACATGCGGAAAATGGGAGGCCAAGTCTGGAGCGCAGGTGCGAAGGATTTGGCCGTACCTGCGAGCTGGGCGCAGGTGCGGAGGCTGAGAGTTTAAGTGATTCTCGCAAGTGCGAGAATTTTTGACTGCATGTGCGGTCCCACAGGCGCGTGGAATAGGCCGTGGGTGCGAAAATCTGGGCAGAATGTATAGATAGCACTTCGCTAATTTTGGTTCATTTCCACCATTTTTCTATTCGCTTTTGGAGCTTTTGGGAGAGATTTGAAGAGGGAATCAAGGGGGTTTCATTGAAGTAAGTTACTTGAGCCCTAATACTTGTATATATGGTGATTTTTCGTTGTTTAATCATTATAATTAGTGAAAATGAGGGGTCAGGGCTTGAGATTTTTGTAGAAGTAATTTAAGGATTTGAAGGACCAAACGATGTCGGATTTTGATGAATTTGGTATGGTTAGACTGTGAGTGAATGAGCTTTCTAGTTTTATAAATTTTGACAATTTTCGAGATGTGGGCCCGGGGGCCGGGTTTGAGCCAATTTCGGGTTTTGGTCTAATTTTGTAGCTTTGCTTGTGGAATTCATTCCATTAGTGTATATTGATGGTATTGTACCGATTGCGAATAGATTTGGAGCATTTGGAGGCCGAATCCAGAGGCAAGAGCATTGCGGGGTAGAGATTTGACCGGTTTGAGGTAAGTAACGATTGTAAATCTAGTCCTGAGGGTATGAAATTCCGGATTTCGTATCATTCTACTATTTTGAAGTGACGCACATACTAGGTGACAGACGTGTGGGCGTGCACTGTTGGGGATTGTGACTTGGTCCGTCCCGTAGCAATTGTAAAGTTGCATATTTTGTGAAAATTATATGATACTTATGTGTTTTTAGAAAGAGTTTCTGTTAATTGGGCTGAATGCCATGTTTGGGCCTTGTGCCAGTGCTGTTTGGACCCTTAGGGGCCTTTTCTTATTATCCTCTCACTGTTTTCGATTGAAAATCTATACTCAGTCATGGTTATACATGTTTACTGCATAACTCAGTTTTATTACTTGATTTTGATGCATATAGATGTTGTTTTGGACTGAGCACCCTGTTTTTACTGAAATGCCCGAGTGGCTTGAGAGGTTTATGACTGAGTGAGGCCGATGGCCTGATTTGTGAGGATATTTATGGGATCGGGCTGCACGCCGTAGCATGTTGCATATTTATGGGATCGGGCTGCACACCGTAGCATGTTGCATATTTATGGGATCGGGCTGCACGATGCAACATGTTTGATATAGGCCGAGGGCCTGAGTGATTATGCCATGATTTGGCTTGATATAGCGCTTGGGCTGAAGGAGCCCCTCCGGAGTCTGTACACCCCTCCTCCCCCCCAGTGAGCACAAGTACCTACTGAGTGCGAGTGTCAAGTGCTGAGTCACTAGGAGGCATGAGTGATTGTGAGGTATGCCCGAGTAGCAAGAGTGGTTGTGAGGTATGCCCGAGTGGCAAGAGTGATTGTGAGGTTTGCCCGAGGGGCTGTATATGAGTGATGCTTTGCCCGAGGGGCTATTTATGATTTCATTATTTTTACTCACCTCTGCATTTTTCCTCTGTTTGAAAGCTGTTGAAAAATATCCTTAAATGATTTTTACTGGAACTGGGTTTAAACGAGATATTTTGATTCAAATCCTGATTTTAAAAGTATAAGGTATTTTACTGAGATTTCATGATATGAACGTTATATGCTTTATTGCTCGCCACTACTGCTCAGTCTTTATTTATTGTTGTTACTTACTGAGTTGGCGTACTCACGTTACTCTCTGCACCTTGTGTGCAGATCCAGGTGTAGCTGGACACTGTAGCAGTTGTTGATTGTTCTGGTTGTAGATTTTCTCGGAGATAGCAAGGTAGCTGTTTGGCGATCGCAGCCCCTGCTCTTCTCCCTCTTATCTTCCTCTAGTTGTATTTAGCTATTTTCCAGGCTGAGTTAGCCTTGAAATTGTTAGACAGATTGTAGTAGATACTCATGACTAGTGACATCCCGATATCGGGCTTTTCCTTCCGCACTTTTATTTTGATTGGACCTCCTTTACGAAGGTTTTTATGTTAAATAACATTGAAATTATCTTTGAAATGAAAATATCAGTTTGTTTTGGAAATGAGTCGGCTTGCCTAGTTCCACGATAGGCGCAATCACGACAGGGGTTAGTTTGTGTCGTGATAGATTGATATCAGAGCCTAGGTTACATAGGTCTCACGAGTCATGAGTAGGTTTAGTAGCGTCTTGCGGATCGGTACGGAGACGTCTGTACTTATCTTCGAGAGGCCGCAGAACCTTTAGGAAACTCCACATTCTTGAATTCTTGTCGTGCGAATCTGTTGATGCTACTAATTAAACATCTGTTGTTTCATTCTCTCACAGATGGTGAGGACTCGTGCTACTGGTAAGGAGAGCCAGCCACCAGTACCACCAGCCAGGGCCGCGAGAGGCCGAGGCCGCGGTAGTTGCCGTCGTAGGGGCAGAGGTGCAGCCCGTACAACAGCTGGGGCAGTACCTGCAGATCCACCGGTTGTCCCAGATCAGGACCAGGTTTCAGTTGTTGATGCAGTATCTCAGGAACCACCTGTGCCTATTGTGATTCCAGGCCTTTAGTAGGCCCTAGCTCAGATTCTGACAGCGTGTACCGGCCTTGCTCAGGCGGTCTCTTTTTCGACGGCTACAACCACTTCTCAGGCCAGGGGAGGCACTTAGACTCCCGTCGCTCGCACACCCGAGCAGGTTATTCAGAGACTTCAGGCACCGGAGGCACCACCAGCCCAACCGGTTGCAGTTGCTCAGGATTATGTGGTTCCTGCTATGCCTGAGGATGATCAGCGTAGGTTGGAGAGGTTTGGGAGATTCCAGCCACTACCTTTCAGTGGCACAAAGAGAGAGGATGCTAAGGACTTTTTGGACAGGTGTCAGAGAATACTCCGTACTACTGGTATTCTGGAGACTTGTGGGGTCTCATTCACTACCTTTTAGTTTTCTGGGGCTGCACTCAGATGGTGGGAGACTTACGAGAGGCGTAGGCCTGTTGGCACAGCACCCCTTACTTGGCAGTAGTTCTCCGTGGTCTTTTTGGAGAAGTTCGCACCTCGATCCCGCAGAGAGGAGCTGCACAGACAGTTTGAGCGGCTTCGCCAGGGTGATATGTCTGTGACACAGTATGAGATGCGGTTCTTCGATTTGGCCCGTCATGCGATCTGGTTGGTTCCCACGGACAGGGAGAGGATCATGAGGTTTATTGATGGTCTCACTTATCAGCTACAATTGCTCATGACCAGAG